>VWZE01025973.1:324760-340219 GCA_013396675.1 Eubucco bourcierii | reverse complement strand
CCCCTAAAATATAAAAGGCATAAAAGCCTTTGAGTTCTCATGTTCAGCTCTTATGTGGAAAACAAAACCGATGATTTAAAAATTTAAAATATACTTTATTTTTATACCTTATGAAATGACAAGTGAGAGAGAATGACAGATGGACCACTTGGCTTAAAGTTCTAACAAAAATGGAAACAGAAGATGACAATAATCAGGCAAATATCATTGCATCAGTGCAAGTATTGAAATAGTTACATGGCAGGTTTGTATGCATTCTAAATCAGCAGGAATGATCAATTCATGCTACAAAATACACAGATTAATTTTATAGAACTTTGTTTGATAGAGGTTATCTCTATGTGGCTTAGGATTAATTTCTTCAGTTAGCAATTTTCTGCTTTGCATGAAATAGTTACAAGATTTATTGGACTAGTGAGACAGAGTATTTGGTTTATGACTAGCGTAATAGTACAGTGATTAGGGTACTTACCTAGGAGGAAGGATGTTCATTTTACTTCATTTAAATATCTTTCATCACTGGAGGGTGTTTGAAGGTGCTACTTTGAGGATTTAGTCTTGAACCTGACATACATTTATCACAGAATCACAAAACATTAGAGGTTGGAAGGAACCTCCAGAGATCATTGAGTACAACCCCCCCCTGCCAAAGCAGGATCAGGATAACTTAATGTTTTAATGACAAATGCCAAGTATAAACTAGACTTCCCTCACGCACTGCAGATGGCATCATGCCTTGGAGATGGCATCATGCCTTGGAGATGGCATCACATTAGAAAGTATAGCAAACACTTTGGAGGAAAGGGTTAAAAACAAAAAAGAAATTAAGTGGTCCAAAATCAACTAGATGAAATCCGGTTGCGACAAGTACAATCTTATGTTTAGGCAACAGAAATTAAATACACTGGTACAAAATAGGAGATAGAGGCAGTTATGCAGGTTCCAGCACATCCAAAGTTGAACACAGATTGACAATGTGATGCTCTTAAGGAAGCTAGGGAATGTTGGTGAAAACAAAATTTTTTCTTTGGTGTTTGTAAAATGTGATGCATATAAAGCAAGAGGGGTTAAAATTCTTGGCACTTGTGAGGCCATAATAATTATCAATAGTGGGTGCTCATTACTGTCTGTCCTGGTGCTCAGGACCAGACTAGATGGTCAGTTGAAATGTCTTCAGATGCTTTATGTATCAGAGGACATTCATATTTGCATCAGTAAAATTCATTTGGCTACTTTTTAAATCATAGAATCATAGAATGGTAAGGTTGGAAGAGACCTCAAGGATCATCTAGTTCCAACACCCTGCCAGAGGCAGAGACACCTCCCACTAGTACAGGTCACTCAAGGCCTCCTCCAACCTGGCCTTGAACACCTCCAGGGAGGGAACATCCGCAACATCCCTGGGCAACCTGTGCCAGTGCCTCACCACCCTTACTATAAAGAACGTCCTCCTGACATCCAGTCTAAATCTCCCCTCTGCCAGTTTAAACCCATCGCCCCTTGTCCTGTCTTTGCAAGACCTTGTCAATAGTCCCTCCCCAGGCTTCCTGTAAGCCCCCTTCAGGTACTGGAAGGCTACTCTAAGGTCTCCTGGGAAACCTTCTCTCTTCTCCAGGCTGCAGAGCCCCAACTCTCTCAGCCTGTCCTCATAGCAGAGCTGCTGCAGCCCTCTGATCATCTTCGTGACCTCCTCTGGACCCGCTCCAACAGTTCCATGTCCTTCCTGTGCTGGGGGCTCCAGAACTGCACACAGTACTTGTGCTGGTTTGAGGCTAATTGGAATATTTTAATAGAGAAAATTACACTATAGACTGTGAAAAGAAAACATGGTGATGTCTATTTTACTCATAGGCTTGCTGAGATTGTTTGGGAAAAATAAATCTAAACATTAGATAAGTCAGTCTCAGTCTGTGTCTCTCTGGGGGCACAGCGTCTCGGGCAGTCTAGGTTAATCTTCACTAACCACTTTTCTTCTAACCTCCCTGGCCGATCCTCCTAATTTACCTTGTGCGTAAGGCAAACCTTGGAGTAAGGTACAGGGGTGGGGAGAAGGTGGAAGGGTGGTTGGGAGCCCCTCCTGGGTCCTCTGATTTCTGGGAGAGAAGTTGTGTTTCTGTATTACCTTCAACTTGTACATTTCTGTAACTATTCCTGTCTACAGTGTATATCTCTGCTTGTACATTGTGCTGAGCTGTAAATAGAGCTTCAGTCCTTAACTTCCAGCTGACTGAGTTCTAGTCTGGGTCATTTTAACAGTGTGGGGGGACGGGGAACTCCCAAACCTTCACAGTACTCCAGGTGTGGTCTGACGAGAGCAAAGGGGCAGAATCACCTCCCTTGCCCTGCTGGCCACACTTCTCTTGATGCAGCCCAGGACTCGTTTGGCTGTCTGGGCTGCATGCGCACACTGTTCTTACAAATTTTACGCCAAATTTATTTCCAGGACCAAACGCACTTTTGGTGAAATATGTATCAAACTGCCAGATATCTAACTATGAAACATTAATATTTAACCTAAAACTCAGATTCAGACTCAGATGAAAAGACCCACAACACTTAATCTTCTAGACAGTCCACCCCTAGCTGTCAGCAAGTCATTCTCAATCTTGAGTATAATCATTCTTCATTTTCACTGTGCGTAATTAACAGTGATAAAAACATGTTTGTTGTGTGGAACATTGATTTTAGAACTGAATGAATATGTCTTTTACAACAAGGACTGTGTGAAAGGTAAACACTCCACGTTGCTAGGACAAATAGAAAGTGATGCCTGGCTAGTCTTTCTCCCTCATGAATTTTACATATTTTAAATTAAGCTAGGCAACCCATATAGGTTCCTTTTAAAGTTATTTCTATATCATAAATATCTCTTTTATATTCCAATTCTACAAAACATACATAAAATACATTCTTAGCCACTGACTTTTCATACATCTCTAGTCTGTGGTACATATCTCTAGTCTGTGGTACATATCTCTAGTCTGTGGTACATATCTGCTCTTGTCAGACCCCACCTGGAGTACTGTGTGCAGTTCTGGAGCCCTCAGCACAGGAAGGACATGGAACTGTTGGAGCGGGTCCAGAGGAGGGTCACAAAGATNCGGGGAGGGACTATTGACAAGGTCTTGCAACGACAGGACAAGGGAAAATGGGTTTGAACTGGCAGAGGGGAGATTTAGACTAGATGTCAGGAGGAAGTTCTTTGCAGTGAGGGTGATGAGGCACTGATACAGGTTGGCCGGGGAGCTTGTGGCTGCTCCCTCCCTGGATGTGTTCAAGGCCAGATTGGATGAGGCCTTGAGTGCCCTGTACTAGTGGGAGGTGTCCCTGCCTATGGCAGGAGGTTGGAATTAGATGATCCTTGAGGTCCCTTCCAACCTTATCATTCTATGATTCTATGATTCTATGATTTGTTTGCTATGATGTGGCTGTAGTATCCTCTTCTCTGCCAAACTGCTAAAATAATGTTTGAAAATAACTTTATGATTCATGTTGCTAGGGTTTACTTCAGAGATCATGCTAGCAGCTTCCCACAGGAAAGACACTTTTTTTTTGTTTTTTTTAGAAAGGAGTGAAGAAATACTCAAGTCACTTTTATGTTACATCCAATGAATATCACTGACATTATTTAAAATGCTATCTATTTATTTAATAACACTGAGGAAAGAATGTGCTAGTACATCTCATGTAGGAGGGAAAAATTTATATGAATGTGCCTGGAAGCAGAATAAAAGCACTGGTGAATGATCTTCAGATGCCTGGCATTATCAAAGTGGCATGTTCACATTTCCTACGTATTTCTCACATGTGGAACTAAATCTGAAGAAGTATTTTTCACATGTGGTGACTGAACTGGCTTTCAGAACAAAGCCCCTAGACCTGTAGTTCTTCAATTACTTAAAGACAAGGCTTAGGGATTTTACAAATCAACTTTATGAAACTGCAAATTTTTTTCCAGCTCAGAGTATTTCAGAACTTAATATTTTAAGGACAGATCCAATAGGCACTTAAATATTAGAGCCCACTAAGCCAACATTTTCAAACTGAATTCTTCATTGGAGAATTAAAATTTCCTTGTTTTTTTACAGACAGCTAAATGCTTCAGAAGGAAATGTTCTAACTGATGATGTAGATGATCAGTAAACAGATGTTTAGTGTGTATTGCCTGGCCTGGAGCCGAACAGCTATGGATATAAGTAAGGAGAGATGATTTTTTTCTTCCCAGGCCTGTTTATAAATGGTACATGAAAAAATTGTTAAACTGAAGAAACTTGAAGAAAAGAGATCCCACCTCTCCTGTTTTCATTCATCTCTATAAAACCCTTTAAGTCACTCCTGTTCTTGCTGGCCCTGGGATCTCTGAACTTTTCTGCAGACTAGAAAAGTTTGAACAGCTCCATCAGAAAAGAGAAAGACTTCCTAATTCATGCCTGACTAGGCTATTATGATGGCTCTGGCCATCTTGTGGGAGGTGTGTGTTTGTATCTTTCCAATAACACAAGAAATAAGGTGTCTTTGCTACTGGAAGGAGAAAGGGTCCAGAGGAGGGCCATGTAAATGGTCAGAGGATTGGAACACCTCTCCTATGAAGACAGGCTGAGGGAGCTGGGGTTCCTCAGTCTGCAGAAGAGAAAGCTCTGGGATGACCTGATAGCAACCTTCCAGTACATAAATGGGACCTACAAAAAGGTTGCAGAGGGACTGTTTACAAAGGAATGGAGTGATAGGATGAGGGGCAATGGCTTCCAGCTAGAGAAGACTGAAGCACCCAGTGTTCAAACTAAAAATGACTGTGTAGGAGAGTGCCATGTGTTTATCTCACCTATTGAAAACTAGCAAAATTAATTCCTTTTTCTCTAGACAGAATAAAGCACAAATTTCCCAGTCCTTTGTGCTCACAAATCTTTTCCAATCCCCAAAGCATTCCTTTCTTAGTGCTGTTTTCTTCTTCCCTATCAATTCTAGAGTCACTATTCCTGGCTCTCAAATTTACACTCCTATAGACCCTTAGATCCCTACAGATTTCTTAAAACATCCACCTGATGCCTGCTTCTGTTAGGCCTTTCAGATGCTTGTGTCAGAAACTGCAGTGTCTAGAGAGTTCATGAGTTTGAATTTACCAGGAGTTTTCAGCCCTGCATTAATGGATTTAGGGCCTGAAAAGCTACCTGTGCCCTTTTTTTTTTCACATCTCTTTCCTATTTTGGTGCTGAAAAGGTGTACCTTTGGTGTTGTATATAAAATATAGTTATATAAAATGTAGCTAGGCAAATGGAAAAAAGTCCCAATTTTTTTCATAATAATGTGTTAATAGTGTAGAAATTACAGATATCTGAGTGGAAGGTAGCCCTTGGACCTACTTTATGAGTAACATTCAGCCTTCTATCTGCAAATTTCTTTTTTAAATTACACCTTTCAACTCTATTAGGAAGATAAAATTTGATATATAAAATTGGAACGAATCCACATTAATTAATATCATACTGAATTAAAAGGTTTATTGATCCCTTCATTAAAGCGTAGGATTAAAAGAATGTGACTAAGAGTACGCAGAAATAATTTTTTAATTGCAACTTTGCTTTATTTTTGCTGAAATCTCTCTTGATTAAACTACTACCACATGCCTCTCCCTATTTGTTGCTGTCTGCTGTCTTTTACCTGGCATATGTGTTTGTATGTGCTTATAACTGAGGGATAGGAGAAGTGGTTTGAAGGAGGTGGGTTTACAGCTGCAATCAATTAATCTGTTGCTAGGGAACCATCAGCTGCTCCATCAAAACCCAACCATTAGCTGACTGGAGACAACAGGATCTAAAACGAATCACAAAATGTCACAGTTTTATTCCTCCCCATTGCATTTTATTAACATTTTCAAAATGTTTATTTTGTTTATTTTTTCTTTTTTCTAATTTTTTTTTTTTTTTTAAGGAGGAAGGAAGGAAAATTTGATAGCAAGGGGCTGAAATGTCAAATATGTTTCACTCTCAGTCTAGCCAGTTAATTAACAGGAAGGCTGGCAGCAGGAGCTTGAGTTTGTGTTTGGCTGTCTTCATGTTTATCAACCTTAACCAAAAGGAAGTAAAGTGATGTAGTATATGGCAATACATCACAGAAGACTGAGTTTGACCACAGCAGGCCAGTCTAGAGTGGTCTGATTTGGGAACACTTTGAAAACCCTAGGTATTTTATGGAGTGCCTGTTAATTGAAGCTTAATTAACTTCATAGAGTGAGTTGTGGTTGTAAGGCAGTAAGAGAATCATAGAATCATAGAATGGTAAGGTTGGAAGGGACCTCAAGGATCATCTAGTTCCAACCCCCTGCCATAGGCAGAGACACCTCCCACTAGTACAGCTAAATCAAGGCCTCATCCAACCTGGCCTTGAACACCTCCAGGGAGGGAACATCCGCAACATCCCTGGGCAACCTGTTCCAGTGCCTCACCACCCTCACTGTAAAGAGCTTCCTCCTAACATCCAGTCTAAATCTCCCCTCTGCCAGTTTAAACCCATTGTCCCTTGTCCTGTCATTGCAAGACCTTGTAAATAGTCCCTCCCCAGCCTTCCTGTAGGCCCCCTTCAGATACTGGAAGGCTACTATCAGGTCTCCTGGGAAACCTTCTCTCTTCTCCAGGCTGCAGAGCCCCAACTCTCTCAACCTGTCCTCATAGCAGAGCTGCTGCAGCCCTCTGATCATCTTCGTGGCCCTCCTCTGGACCCGCTCCAACAGTTCCATGTCCTTCCTGTGCTGGGGGCTCCAGATCTGCACACAGACCCCAGTTGGTAGATATGGAAGCTTTTTAATCACTTACAGCTCACTCAGGTAAATGAGAGATTGCAAACTTGAAATAGGAAACACCATCTGAAGTTCAAATGTGATGAGAGCATCTGTTACAGCTAGTTACTGCTTGTTTCACTTGTTCTGGCAGAGAAAGACCTTCTTTAAAATGGCTTTCATAGTTTGCTTTGAAATATTCAAAGAAATGTTAGAGTAGGAAAATAGAGTTTTCAGAGTCATCGTACTTCCAATTGTTATTCTTTAAACAATCGTTCTGTCATCCTTGTTATTCATAGTCTTTGACATTAATGTAAAGGACTAAAGTACTATCAAAAAACACCCACTGACTACTTACCTTTTTTGATGGCTATCTGAGTCAATATAAATAGGTCCTTCAGCAACACTGTTCTCACGTAACTTTTGCTTACTAAGGGCAGAAAAAAAAAAGTCTACATTCTGGAAATTTCTTCCAGTCCTATAATTTTGATTCTTTCTTCAGTTTCTAGACATGTTGATGTATTGGAACTGCAAAAAGGAGCAGGAGAGAAGATCACAGAGTCACAGAATATGTCTGATTGGAAGTGACCTCAAAGACCATCCAGTCTAAGAGAAAGACTTGTTTTTCTGTCAACCATCCGTGATGCCTTGCATATCAGCAGTAATCTCCCTCAGAAGCCCAGGCATTTAAAACTATGTGTCTGCAGTTTAACAATTAATTCACATTTATAAATTAAAAAAAAAAAAAAAAAGAAGAAGAATTTTATAACATTTCTTTGGCAGAAATTAACCAATTTAAGTGTGAACCATCAGCCTGAGACCAGCCTGTGTGGCTGGTGTATAACTTGTGTGCTGCATCTATATATGGTTTGCTCTAACTAAATGTGACGTAGAACACAAAATATCTATATATAATTATATTCCAAAGTACATAGATAAGAAAATTTCAGAATGAAAAAGTGACATGGAAATAAATATCTATGGGACATGTCAGAACTCCTTCTACTTCTTAATGCTATAAACAGAATGAATTTTTCTATCATACAGATGGAGACTGAAAATTTTGTTTTATTGGTAATACTTTATGTGGTAGATCTTCAAGTTGTAGAAACATTTGAAGATGTCTAAGTGATCCTGGGTTTGAGACATATATGGCAGCACCAATAATAGGTCATTCTGACTCTCCCTTAGCCATGTGTCTGAATCTGTTCATATCTTATTCTACTGTCATCAGAGTAGCACTACTGAAGAGAGGGCCCTAAGCTTAGCAATGTAACATGGCACTGCTGCTGGCATAGAAGGAAGGCAGGGGAAGTGTATTGATCTCATAACCTCAGCTCTCTTCTTTTGAGGCTGTGGTGTTTTTCTTTTTAAGAGAAGTATTCTGGTTGGAAAAGCCCCCCAGGATCACCAAGTGCAACCATTATCCCTGCTCTACAAAGTTCACCCCTAAACTGTGTCCTCAAGTACTGCATCCAAATGACTTTTAAACACATTCAGGGTTGCTAATTCAACCACCTCCCTGGGCAGCTCACTCCAATGCCTGACCACTCTTGCTGGGAAAAGATGTTTGGCCCTGACTGGGGGCCAAATTCCCACCAATGTAGCTCTATCACTCCTCTTCTTAGATGGACAGGAGAGAGGGGACAATACAACAAAAGCCATCAGTAAGATAGGAGCAATTCAATAGCAAGTGCAAGCAAAAGCCATGTATGGAAAGCAGTAGTCAAGAGACATGCTGTTCTCTGCTCCCCATCAGCAGACAGTGGTTGATCTCGGGAAGCAGGGCTTCTGCACATAACAGTCTCTCTGAAGGACAGATGCCATCGACAAATATCCACCCCACTTCTTTCTTTCACTTTGTTCTTATGTCTGGGCTGATGTCATGTGGCATGGAGTATGCCTTTGGCCAGTCTGGGTCAGCTGGCTTGGCTGTGTCCCCACCCAAGATCTTACCCACCCCTCTGCATAGTCTTGGCGTGGGGAGATGTAGGAAAGCACAGCCTGAATGCTTGTTCAACAGTAGGCAAAACACTGGTGTAGTGTCAGCTACAGCATTAGAAAGATGCTTTGAGGGAAACTATCTCCAGCTCAGCCAAACCTAATACATAGGATGACCTTTTGAATGTGTTTCCTGGTTCAAGGCAGGCATAAACCAAGATAGAGAGTGCAGAAGTGGTGCTGTGGCTGCTCAACTCTGCTCTGTCTTGATGTGTGGGTTCAGCGCATTGAGGCTCTGAGGGAAAAAGGGAACAAATTTGTCACTGTGCCAGCGCAAGCTGAACTTTGCATTTCTAAATGTCTACTGCATTTATTACACAGTTTGTTTTACTCAAGTCTTTGAATTTTAAGCATTCAGCAGTTTCTGCTCTAGACAACTGTCTATTTTGCTTCTACCTGAAGTCACTTTGAGGTCTGGGTGTCAGTTGAGATGAAGTGATCAGATACTACTACTATTACAGAATCCAGGCAAAGCAAGAGAAAGGGCTTTAATCAGGAAGCTAATTTTTATACACTTTGGGAATTTTAAACAGTTTCAGTATTCTAAATGTAATATATCAGCCTGTTTCTACAGAACAAGTAAATTTTTGACATTTCAGGGCTGAATGTTAAATGACTGTAGTAATCAGGTTTATCAAGTCAAGGAAACGTGTTACCTACCTTTTAAAATTCATATTACTATAAAGGACTCTGGAAGAACATTTTTCATTTATTTATTTATTTTATTTTAACAGGCATCTCCCTGGTTTTTCCTCTGTCAGGCAGCCTTTCATGAAATGTTGCTGGAGCACACAAATAACTAGTGATGACATTTCATTAATTTCTAATGTTTGTGGCTTTTTATGCCATGGTTCAATTCCAAGTAAAGAAAAATTACTATAGGTGCAAAAAAACCCCATTTGCTTATTAATCACAACCTAATTTGAGTTTTGTTTTATAGTGCATACAATATTTTTAGAGAGAAATAGAGATGCTGGATCCACATGTTCACTGGGGTGATTGGTTTGTAAGGTGTGACTAAGAGGAAGCCCACAAACAGGCACTATGTTTATTTGTTGAGTGCACACAGTTGAGTCAGGAAGGAGATTAATTATGTTCCATTATAGATTGTCTTGGAGTGGCTGCAATTATTAAATATCAAACTGTCTTTGTGTGAACCTGCCTCCTGCTGCAGACTTAACATGTTCCTTATGCTAGCCTTAGTAAAGCAGACCTGTGCTTAATGAGCTATTTGAGCAATAACTTCATTAGATTACAGAACACTGTCAGGAAGTTTATCTGCCTGAATATGTATAAACTGAGGGCTTTTTAAAAAGAAATGCAATCGTAGGCAACTGTCATATGTTACTAAATTGAAGGGTGGTGGTGAAATTCTTGATTAAAAGCATACTTTATAAAATTAGTCATCATATCTTCTCCTGTAGTTTCACTCCTGGAGGTTATGTAGTCTTAAGTGAAAAATGAGAGAAAGAGCAGTTATTGTCTTTCTGGTGTTGTTTCCTTAATATTGTTACAGAGCAGAAGCACACACAAATCACTTCAGAAGCAACACCATTTAAATGATGAGCTATTTCTGAGATGGATAGAACTGTGGATAGAAAGCCTATTAATATTTTAAAAGCTGTGGTTGAGCACAGAGATTCTATAAGCTAAAGCAAGACTGCTGGGGAGGAGGAGAAGTCTTAGATCAGCCATGGCTACACCATGAGATGGTGCAGCTCAGGATCTTGAAAGAAGGGAATAAGGCAAATAGCAGAAGGACAGCAGTCTTTGACTTGTAGTCAAAGGATGACCTAGAGTGTAGTCCTGGAAAGAAGTCCTGGCTCATTAGAGACAATGGTTTCCAAGGTTTGCTTTCACTCAAGAATAATCCTTGCCTGTGCATAGGAGTTCAAGCAAAGGTGTTGTGGTTGAGTGAGATGCTCCTGACAAAATTCAGACTTGAAAATGAACTGTACAAACAACGGAAGTAGAGTTAGATGATCCAGGACAAATATGTATCTGACTGACTCGGGGTGATGTTAGGGAATTCAAAACTCAGTTGGAGTCGAAAATGGTGAGGAGTGTGAAAAGCAGCTAGGAGCTCAAAGGAAGCTAGGAAAATGTGAATATGCTGCCAAAGTGGGTTAAAAAAAAAAAAAAAAAAAGACATGAAAAATGTCAAGATGCTTGATATGTTTCCTGAAGGTGAGAAAAGCTACATGGGCTTAGATGCCATCTTGCATCACTGGTGAAGTCACACAGGAAGTGCTGTGTTCAGTTCCAGGCTGTTGTACAGGAGACATCCTAAAGCAAGATCAGTGAAGGATCACAGAGATGATTAGGAGCTTGGAGTATCTGAAAAAAAAAAAATGTGCTGAGAGAGATGAGGCTCTGTGTATCTTGGACAAGAGAAGGATCAAGGGAGTTTCTTATCAATATGTGTAAATAACTAATAAGAAGTAAAGGAAACTGACCTATATTCTTCTCTTTGGTGCTGAGGGACAGGTTAAGAAGCAATAGGCACAAACCAAAACATGGAAAATTCCATTCAAGTCTAAGAAATAACTTTTTAGCTTTGACTGAGGTCAAATACTGGAACAAGTTGATGAGAGTAGTAGTTGAGTCTCCATCTCTGGCATGTTCCTGAGCAGCTAGCTGTAGTTAACTCTGCTCTGAGCAGGGAACTGACTAGATGATGTCCAGACATCCTTTCCAACCTGAATGATTTAGTGGAAGCAATTAGACCTCAATTTACTTGCTGATCATATAAAGAATTTGATTTATGGAACATCACTCAAGTTGGCCTTTATAACTTTCAGTAGAATACCAAAGGGAAAGTAAAATGTCACTGTCTTTTCCTGTTCAGTTGAACTGAATTTTCCTTATCCCTATTAACAAGAGTTAATGCTGAGCGGGATTATGAAGAACTCAGGCTTTCCATTACTTTGGCTTTCTTTTCACTCATGGCACAGGTTATGTCAGTGCAGGCTTTTTGGAGGAAAATAGGTGACAAATATTCTCCAGACACATGTATGGCTGCAAACCAACTTCACTGATACAGTAAAATTACTTGTGTAACAAAGAGGATGACATCAACACACAGATTAGTGGAATATGGTTTCTCTACTTCTATCTTTTCTTTCTAAGAGTATTTTCCTAGCATAATATTCCTAAAAATCATATCCTTCTTTTTATATCACTCAGTGGAATCAGTTGGCTTTGATCAGTTGACCAGGGGAAGTTTAGGCTGGAGGTGAGGAGAAAGATCTTCACTGAGAGAGTCATTGGCTGCTGGAATGGGCTGCCCAGGGAGGTGGTGGAGTCACCGTCCCTGGAGGTGTTCAAGGCGCGTTTGGATGTGGCACTTGGTGCCATGGTCTAGTCTTGAGGTCTGTGGTGATGAGGTCTCTTCCAACCCTGATGATACTGTGAAAATACTGTGATTACTACCAAATTAGTGGGGAGAGCTGATCTTTAAGTGATGAACTGGGAAATACAAAGGTGCTCAGGAAACAGGGACATCCTTGTATTTTAGAAAGGCTAGAATTTCAATATTTCCCCTAGCTACTACAAAACAACTTCCACACAGAATTATTGTGAACCTGAAGCTCTTTAAATTTAGAGGGTTACATAGATTTCATGGTACCTGATATAAATGCTGAATCACTTACATATCCAGCACAAAATCACTGACTTGGAAATTTACACATGATGGCAAGTAATTATCAACCACCTTCTGCATCCAGCAAGAGGTATTGCATTTATCACCTTGTGCCATTACAGAGTAATTGACACTTTCAGCTGTATCAGCAAACTCTCAAGTGGTTGCAGCCTAAAAAAAATCAAGATATCAGTAAATGACTTTTTTTTGGGATGTTATATTAAATCTAAAGTTCTGACAAAGGAAGTGAAATATTATTTTAAAAAAAAAGAAATGTGTAGGAGGAGCCACTGAATAATTTGTTCCAAGAACACTACAACTGATGTTGGCCTTTTTTTTTTTTTTTTTTTCCAGCTCTGAATACTTTCCAACCTTGCTGCAGCAATGCTAAAATCCATGGGCAAGAGGTAGCACATATGGTTGTTAATCTTAAGCTATGTACATGTTAAATGACTGGCAACTGGGTTCACACTATTTGGCCAGCCAGCTGATGCCAAACAGTTGTATGTACTATGAAGCAGTTCTGTCTTTTTCTCTGTGAAAGCATTAATTTGATCTCTCCCTTCCTGTTCATAGAATTTTCATGAAAAGTTGTGAGAACAGAATTATTTTTGAGAATATATTCTGCCTTGGAATTGGTGAAATGGGGTGAAAAATTGAGTAGGATGAAGTTTTGAGATGAAGATGGAAAGATAGACATGGTGATCTCAAAAGATTTTCTTTCAGAAACTAGAGAAAAAGAAGCATTTTCTAGCAGGGTACTCATCCTTGTCGTCTGCGTAGCAAAGAACATTATGAGTCAGATGATACTGCTGACTTGTTAATGGCAGCTATTTTTAGTGGTGAGGTATGTACAGTTTTAAAACTATGAAATAGCCTTAGTGGACTGAAATTTTTGAAATATACGACCTTAAATCCCATTTTCTCTAAAGAATTGCAGCCATGACTAGAAATAGCCTCAGATGCCTAAAAGAAAGAAATGAACCAGAATTAACAATGACATTTTTTTTTTAACCTTAGTACTTGCAAGATGGAAACTGTATTTCTGAGTGAAAGGGAAGATAATTGACAGTAGTACTCTTGGCTCCTTAAAATTTTATGTGACATATAATTACTAAAATCTCTAGGTCTGCAAATGGGCTGCTGCTAACTAAATCCATTTGGTATTTGAGTCATTTATCCGCATTGCTGTGTAAATATGTGGGTTGACTTGTGAAATAGCAAAGAAAATTCCAGCACTCAAAACTTCAGAATAGTCACCTAGAAACAGTGAACCAAGAAGCCACCAGCTGAAAGTCAAGGTGCTGTCTACCAGTACCTGTCAATTTAAGAGTTGAACTAGAAAAACAGAAGTGAGGAAAGCAGGAAAGCAGAAAAGAAAAATTATTTAGAGCATTTTCTTTTCCCGTTTTCTCCTGTGGTAAAAATGTGTTGTTGAACTGACATGTGATAATTGTAAACAATTTCACTGTTCATTGTTTAAAAGAATCCCCAAACCAACAAAAACTGAGAAGATAAGATACATTATTTGTTTTATAGCAGCACTTTGAAGAGCTTCTAGATAGCTTTTTTGGTTTTTAATGTCTGCGTTGTGTGGTGGTGGTTTAACCCCAGTAGGCAATTACACACCACACAGCTGCTGGCTCACTTCCCCACCTCAGTGGGATGGGGGAGAGAATTAAGGAAAAAGGAAAAAAAAAAGGGGGGTAAAAGTTGTGGGTAAAGACAGTTTAATAGGACAGAAATTGAAGAGGAAATAATAATGATAACAATAGGATTTACAAAACAAGTGATGCACAATACAATTGCTCACCATTCCTGACTGATGCTCAGACAGCATCTTTGAGCCTCGGCACCTCTGGCAAACTCCCCTCAGTTTATACGCTGAGCATGACATCAGATGCTGTGAGAGCCGTCTGGCTCACTTGGGTCAGCTGTCCTGGCTGTGTCCCCTCCTAGCTTCATGTTCACTCCCAGCCTTTGCTGACAGGGCAGTATGAGAAGCTGAGAAGTCCTAGGCTTTGTGCAAACACTGCTTAGCAACAACTAAAACATCACTGTGTTGTCAATATTATTCTCATCCTAAATCCAAAACACAGCACTATACCGCCTACTAGGTAGAAAATTAGCTCTATCCAAAATCAAGACAAGTTTGTAATCAAGCTATAGTCCATGAACAATGGGTTTAAACTGGCAGAGGGAAGATTTAGACTAGGTGTTAGGAGGAAGCTCTTTCCAGTGAGGGTGGTGAGGAACAGGTTGCCCATGGAGGTTGTGGATGCTTCCTCCCTGGAGGTGTTCAAGGCCAGGTTCGATGAGGCCTTGAGTAACCTGTACTAGTGGGAGGTGTCCCTGCCTATGGCAGGGGGTTGGAACTAGATGATCCTTGAGGTCCCTTCCAACCTTACCATTCTATGATTCTATGATTCTAACCCACACAGGCATAGAAGAAATCAAAACAAACTGGGTATTTTTGAATATGAAAAAGAAATAAAGAAACCCCAAACCTCTGAAAAGTGTTTCAGATTATTATTATCTTAAGCTTTCAGACTGTCTAGTGTCATGGATTGAGTTGAACCTACTGCTTGATACATCCTTTGCTGCTGAAGGCACCAAACATGATCTCTGTGATTTGATCCTCACAAAAAGACAAAGACACAGTTTCCCATACAAAGTTTCTTATAAAGTGCATGTGTGTGCTAATGTTTCCCATTTCACTTTATCCTTGTTTCAGGAAGACTACAGCACTGCCCATGCCTTTGATAAAAAAAGAATGACAGCTGTCAGACCTGAACGAGATGAAAATTTACTCTTGTCAAGGAATGAAACTTTGAAAATCCTTCAAATCTTTCCTGGACTCTGAATGGGTCTTTTGGACAGCTGAAGTGCTTCTGTATTCACAGGAAGTAGTGCACCATAAATTATTCACTTTTGGTGCTGGATGGATTAATCCTTACACACAAATGGATTTTCAGTTATAGGGCTTCTGCTTTGAAAATGACACCAAAGATGCCTGTGTTGATTCCCCACCACCACCCAAAAA
>VWZE01025973.1:222358-299692 GCA_013396675.1 Eubucco bourcierii | reverse complement strand
CCCCCCCATCTTTTCAACAGATGAAGACAATTGAGAGGAACTGACCATTACATTAGAGAAAGTTAATCTACATTTTACTCCTGTTGACTATAATGGAAGGAAAAAATTAGTCTGAGGAAGAAAGAAACTTCAAACAGATATATTTCAACCTCATTAAAATAAGGGAATATGGAAATCAAATATAACAGACCATTCAGTATGGAGCTGCCTGTGGAAAATGCTGCTCTTGAGCCTTATTTAGAAAGAAAATTTTAGTACAAAAACCATTGGAAGAAAATGTAGCATAAGTTGTTTTTATCTGATTGTTTGTTTAATCAACTTTTTCCTCTTTGAAAGATTCCTCTTTGAAACATTTCAGCTACATGTAAAGAATGAAATCTGTGTTGAGAAAAGAGGAATGGCTAACCTGGGCCACACCACAGTGTTCATCTTATTCCAGGTTTTGGCCTCTAGAAAAAGTCACTGTGAAGTTCTTGGATATAGAATGAGAACAGACTGAAACTTCCCTTTCACCTTCTGGCAATCCAAGACTGTCTTTCATGTTATAAGAAACAGTGAATTCCTGGTCATCTTCTCCTTAATTCCATGCATATATTTGGGACAAATATGTATCAAAGAATATGTATATTTTTTAATCCAAACAGCTGTAATAACATTATCTGGTTAAAAAAACCCCCAAACCCCGTGGAATTTCTGCAGGGAAAACAATTTTATAATTACTGTGATGTTGAATTAACTATCAATTTACTTGTAAGACTCCATAAAATTCAATTTTACCTATGAAAAATAGTTTGGGAAGGATTGTTGTTTTTGTCACACACATTTGTGTGAGGTTCAATCTATTGAGTCTGTGCTTTAACTGAAAGAATATAGTTAATTCCAAAGGATATGCCCATAATAGTACTTGACTGATAAAAGCTGTAAATTTATAATGTCCCTACTTTAGTTAAATAATGCAAAATTCAATATATTAGTGAGAAATGTTGAATTAAAACAATTCAATCAATGGAGCCGCCCTACACTGTGCTTTCACTGTGCCCATATGAAACAGAGATAGAATACAGCTCTGCTGGGTTCTTTAGACTGTATTGCTCCTCTCCTCTCCCTGAAAAAGCAGATCACAGAATCACAGAGTTAACCAGATTGGAAAGAGCTTTGGGATCATTGAGTCCAACCTATTACCTAACACCTTCTAATTAACTAAACCATGGCACTAAGTGCCTCATCCAGTTTCTTTTTAAACACCTCCCTGGGCAGCCCGTTCCGATACCAATCACTCCTCTGTGAAGAATTTCTCCTAATGCCCAGCCTAAACCTGCTCTGTTGCAGCCTGAGACTGTGTCCTCTCCTTCTGTCATTGCATGCCTGGGAGAAGAGACTAATCTTTGCCTGGCTACAGCCTCCTTTCAGGTAGTTGTAGAGAGCAATAAGGTTTCCCCTGAGCCTCCTTTTCTCCAGGCTCAATACCCCCAGCTCCCTCACCCTCTCCTCATAGGGCTGTGCTCCAGCCCCTTCACCAGCCTTGGTGCCCTTCTCTGGACATGTTCAAGCACCTCAACATCTTTCTTATATTGAGGGGCCCAGAACTGGACACGGTACTCAAGGTGTGGCAATGCTTTCCCTGGTCCTGCTGGCCACACTATTCCTGATACAGGCCAGGATTTTACAAGTTGAGTTTTTAAAAAAACACTTCCCAGGCTGGCTACAGAAGAAAACCTCTGGCATAGAGAGATATCTTTAAGCTATCAGCTGTGGTCAATCTACCTGGACATACTCACTTCTGGAGTATGGCTCCACATCAGGGCCTTCATTTAACTGTAATACTCTTCCAGCTCCTGGAAATGGCCTATGAAAGGAAAGATGACTTTCTCAACTAGTTGCAGTTACATAAAGGGGTGATGAGTGGAGGTAGCAAAGACACAGCTGAGGTTTACCTATTTTACCTGATGCAGAGCTGACCAAGTGCAAAGACTGCTTGCAACAACACCTTTGAAAAGAGTAAGTTTTCCCTGCTCAGTTCAATTAGGGTAACAGCTTTATAATCTTATAGTTATTCACATGACAAATTAGTCAATTTTTTTCCTGCTTATCAGAGCGCTGAAAGAGAAAAGAAATAATGGCAGCTGTTGATTTGCATTCAGAATGCGTATGAAAGAAAGAATTAAACTGCTTGCTAGAGATCTGAAAAGTTTATTATAATGTGGTGTTTGGTCTCTGTGGTTGGCAAGGTGTACCTTTGCGAGGCCTTGGAAAACAACTGCTGTATTTTCACCTGTAAAGCACTGCATAATGTCTGCAGTAAAGAAACATTCTGTTGGGAGGAATGACATGGATCTTCCAGTGTCAGGTATTGGTTCCATAAAACTGAAGTTTGAGAGCTATGAACTCCCACTTTCCTTATTTTCCCTCTACTCTTCTCCTTTACTTCACAATGAAGTAAATGAAGCCTGAAATGTGCTGTGTTTGAAAAGGGCATTCTGGTGATAAGTAGTCTGGGCATGACTCATCAAAGGGGCTGTGGATGTGAGAGAGTGAGGGAGATAATGAAACTGCAGGTTGTGTTATTTATTTGAAGCAACTCTGTGACAGATGTAGAACCCGTTTAACTCTACAATTCAGAATTCTTGTTTCAGAAGGTGGAATTTAGGGTTTTTTCCCTCAACTACTTCGGTGGTCATGAACTCCTTTACAACATCAGGGACTTTATTTTTTAGAGCCTTTCACTGCGTGCCAGAAACTTTAACTACCCAACTGCCTTGGTAAACAAGTGGCCTTCACCTTAATTTTGATTGAAAATAGAAACTTAAAGATCTGTTACAACATTTTAACTCCACTAACATGCACAGCTGTAGCTGTTTGCAAGTTAGGATTTCACGTTGTATAAAGATGCCTAAAGCTTTACACATTTTTAAATATATCACAGCCAGATAAACAGGATAGAACTACACAGAAAAAAACCCCACCAAAACAACCAACCAACCAAATAAATCAAAACACACCACAAGAAATGACTGAAAATCAATCCAGTAAACATCTAGCATCAAGAATTATTGCTATATTAGCAAAAACCACACATTCAAGATGTGATTATATTTAAAAAGTTTTCTCTCAATTCAGGTGAACATTAAAATGCTTATGTTTATATGCAGTAATGCCCAAGGTCATTCATTTCCATCAAGAAAAGTGTGTGCGTTGAGACAACTGTGTCCAGCAGGTCTAGAGAGGTTCTTCTCCTCCTCTACTCTGCCCTAGTAAGACCACACCTGGAATACTGTGTCCAGTTTTGGACTCCCTGGTTCAAGAGAGACAGAGACCTGCTGCAGAGAGTCCAGTGGAGAGCCACGAGGATGATTGGGGGACTTGAGCATCTCCCCTATGGAGAGAGACTCAGAGCCCTGGAGCTTTTTCTTCTGGAGAAAACTGAGCAGACATTGGATCAATTTATACAAATATCTGAGGGGTGGGTGTCAAGTGGAGGGAGCCAATCTCTTTTGGGTGTTCAGCAGCAATAAGACAAGGAGTAACAGGCACAAATTGGAATGTAGGTTTCACCTCCACTTGAGGAGAAACTTCTTTACAGTGAGGGTGACAGTGCACTGGAACAGGCTGCGCAGAGAGGTTGAGAGCTCTCCTTCTCTGGAGACTTTCAAAACCCACCTGGATGAGTTCCTGTGTGAACTACCCTAGGGGATCCTGCCTTGTGTGTGTGTGTGTGTGTGTTGGACTCTATGATCTCTGGAGGTCTCTCCCAACCTCTAAAGTTCTGTGATATTTTTTAAACGACACCATGTCTTTGGAAATTAAATGAACTCAAGAGGCATAATACAAGAGGCAGAAGCTTAGAAGGTGGATTTTAAAATATAATCATTTGGGAAGCAATGGACACTGGGCACTGAATAATGTTTTCAATTCACCGGTCATTGCCCAGCTTTAGCAGAAAAAAGCATCTGCTTGGTACATCTAGAGTTAGTTTGAGGGTGCATAGGTTTCCTCTGTCAGAATCAAATACTCTGCAATAAAAAAAAGAAACATGACTTTTAAAATTAACATACAATTAAAAATATTAAGCACAAAAGCATTTCTGAATTTCTCCTTTCTTCCCCTTTTTAATGAGCAGAGAATTGCATCTCTGTTCTCATTTGAAATAAGAATTTGGATTTTTTTTTCTTCTTCTTCTTTATTTTCCCTGTCAGTTGTGAGAACTATTTGAACTTTGGTTTTATTGATTTGCAACTTCTAATATGTGAGAGTTGATATGGTGCAGTGTGCTATGAGGTGACATATATTTATTTATATATATATTTTCCTGTGTAAATCCCCTAAGCCAAAGATGAAGGGCTGTGTGTATGTGTCTCTGTGTGCAGTTTCCAAATCTCTGCTTAAAGTCTGGTTTAATATTTGTAAACATGGTAACCTTGTTGTGAGAGTGAAAGGAAACATCACACAGGGACATATGATCTCTGCTGGATCTTTCTACCCTGTGGGAGTTTATCTATTCAATTAATTTGCATTTTAAAACCACCTCGAACTGAAACAGGTACTCTGTTGAAGCAGTTACATTACAGAGTGTACTGCTAGTTAAGATTTATTTGTGCAAACTTGCTTTAAACTAGTTTTACTTTATTTTTTTTCCCCCCTGCAAATGCTCTCTGAACTCAGATGCCAGATGTTTAGGAATATTAATATTTCAAACTTCTGCAACTCTCCTGCTGTGGCACAAAGCAACACTGAGAGAAATGAATGAACAGTACAGCTCAAAACTTTAGGTTCATTTAAGTTTAATAAGCTCAGAATTTGTAAATGTTATAAGAAGCATCAGACAACATTTTATTGGTTAATTTTTTATGTCTATAGCACTTTTGGATTTCTGAACTTTAATGCATTGAGTTAGGCTACTCATATGAGTCTTAATAAAGCTAATGGAGCTACTTACAGTAAGAGTCATCATGGAGACACACATCTTCATATTACAAGAACCAGAAATTCACATTTCTAGTGCTATGTGCTACAAGATCTGTCTTCAGAAGAGAATCAGTGATCAGGACTAAAATGTTTTGTATTCGCAGTTAAGACTATGACATATTCAACTGAGAACACTGATGTTGTAACATACAGTAGCCCATTTAATACAGAACTATTCTAACTGGGATTAGCCCCAAATTTAGACAATATTGAATTCCCCCTTGCTGGTTGGTGTTTACTGAGAAGTATATGTTAATGTAATTTACCCTTTCTGAGATTTCATTTTTCTGGAAATCAATATTGAAGCAAAAAATCTTGTTGAGGTATTTTTCCTCCCCTGTGGAAAATATATTAGCTTTTTTCTATATATTCCTGAACTGGCTTTTCTCCCTTTCTACAAATCCACTTTCTGAACATGCTGATGTTAGTAATTTTAAAACTACTAGAGTTGGCCTGAACTTTAGTTCTGATATTCAATAGCATTGATAGATCAAAATCTGGATTAATTCTAAATCAAACCTCACAAACAACACAGGCTAATAATTGTATTATTGAACCAAGTGGGTTTGGGATGAAACAATGTTTCCTGATGCTGTGATTGCCTGAGACTGCTATTCTTGTTCTTCTAGAGGATGTTCAGGACAAGTGGCCTCTTGAGCTGGGTGATGTAGTTGGGGAGCGGTGTGTTGCCCTGGAAACCCATGAAGAATTAGTTCAGGACCTGCTGAGCCACTTGGACACCCACAAGTCCATGAGATCAGATGGGATCCATCCTAGGGTGCTGAGAGAGCTGGTAGATGAGCTGACCAAGCCTCTCTCCATCATTTTCCACCAGTCCTGGCTCACCGGAGAGGTCCCTGACGACTGGAAACTGGCCAATGTGATCCCCATCCACAAGAAGGGTCAGATGGAGGAACCTGGGAACTACAGGCCTGTCAGCCTGACCTCAGTGCCTGGGAAAATGATGGAGCAGATTATCTTAGGGGCAATAACTGCGCACCTGAGGGATGGTCAAGGGCTCAGGTCCAGCCAACATGGATTTAGGAAGGGCAGATCCTGCCTCTCCAACCTGATCTCCTTCTATGATCAGGTGCCCCTCCTGGTGGATGTGGGGAGGCCTGTGGATGTGGTCTGCCTGGACTCCAGCAGGGCCTTTGACACTGTCTCCCACAGCAAACTGCTGACTAAACTGTCAGCTCGTGGCTTAGATGCCAACACTCTGCGCTGGGTTAGGAACTGGCTGGAGGGCCGAGTCCAGAGAGTGGTGGTGAATGGTGCCACATCCAGCTGGAGGCCGGGCACTAGCGGTGTGCCCCAGGGATCAGTGCTGGGCCCCATCCTCTTTAACATCTTCAGTGATGATCTGGACGAGGGCATCGAGTCAGGCACCAGCAAATTTGCAGCTGACACCAAGCTGGGGGCTGATGTTGCTGGGTTGGAGGGCAGAAGGGCTCTGCAGCAGGACCTCGACCGCCTGCACAGATGGGCAGAGTCCAAGGGGATGGAGCTCAACAAATCCAAGTGCCAGGTGCTGCACTTTGGCCACAACAACCCCATGCAGAGCTACAGGCTGGGGTGGGAGTGGCTGGAGAGCAGCCAAACAGAAAGGGATCTGGGGGTGCTGATTGACACCCGCCTGAACATGAGCCAGCAGTGTGCCCAGGTGGCCAAGAAGGCCAATGGCATCCTGGCCTGCATCAGCAATAGTGTGGCCAGCAGGAGCAGGGAGGTCATTCTCCCCCTGGACTCTGCACTGCTTAGGCCACACCTTGAGTCCTGTGTCCAGTTCTGGGCCCCTCAATTTAAGAAGGACATTGAGGTACTTGAGCATGTCCAGAGAGACTGGTGAGAGGCCTGGAGCACAAGCCCTATGGAGAGAGGCTGAGGGAGCTGGGATTGTTTAGCCTGGAGAAGAGGAGGCTCAGGGGCGACCTTATTGTGTCAGGGGCGACCTTATTGTGGTCTACAACTACCTGAAGGGTGGTTGTAGCCAGGGGGAGGTTACCTTCTTCTCTCAGGCAACCAGCACCAGAACAAGAGGACAGTCTCAAGCTGTGCCAGGGGAAGTTTAGGCTGGAGGTGAGGAGAAAGTTCTTGACTGAGAGAGTCATTGGCTACTGGAATGGGCTGCCCAGGGAGGTGGTGGAGTCAGCGTCCCTGGAGGTGTTCAAGGCAGGTTTGGACGTGACACTTGGTGCCATGGTCTAGTCTTGAGGTCTGTGGTAGCGGGTTGGACTTGATGATCTTTGAGGTCTCTTCCAACCCTGTTGATACTGTGATACTGTGATGTTGTAACTTCCAGGTTGGTCTTTGGAAACTGCTGGTGTGTGTTTTTGTTCAAGATACAGAAGGTGGAGTTTAGGCTCTTGTCTTTATGGCATGTACCTTGAAGAACTTGTAAGGTTCACCTGATGTTGCTGAAACCAGTTATTTAGCATGGGAGAGAATTGAATTTCACCTGTTTGCTTTCTAAGAAATCATCTTCCAGTTAGAGAGAATTTAACTGTAAGGACACAGTCTTAAAAATCCCTAGGTTCTCTTATGACAAATACAATGGGTTTAATATATTCTTTTTTTTTTTTTTTTTCCAGGGGATCATCATAAATCAATCACCTTTCCACAAAGACAATATTTACAGATCTTTACTAAGTGTGCTATCATTTCCCCCCATTAGTTAATTGACATACCTCAGGCTCCTAAGAAACATGGTATTTAGGCACACTGAGTGGTATAAAATATTGTCTGTAACCACTGTTCAAAGAAGTGGAATATGTAGAATTTCCATTCTCATGATTTACTGAAGTTGAAATACAATGAATTCGAGTGGAGCTAATTACCCTAACGTGTATTGTCAGAAACTGTTGATGCAGATTATTCTGAAGCATGAAAAACAAGGAGTGATTAATTTCTTTAGCAACGGGGATGGATCTGGTAGTGGGAATATTAATAAAGGATCAATCTGTTACTAAATAATCTTTTTTAATGCTTGCTTTTAACATTTATTGTGTGAATTAAAATATGCCTAAATGAAATAATCTCCTTTGCAAACCAGTTGCGAATAATTACAGATGCCATTGATACACAATAGAAATGGCTCAGATAATTGTTGCTCTGATGTACTCAAACATCTAAACCACTAACGGGCAAGAACAATGCTTCCATATGGATTGTGTGCCAGACAAATGCCTGAATGTTTCTTCCATTGATAACACAGAATCACAGAATGTCAGGGGCTGGAAGGGGCCTCAAAAGCTCATCCAGTCCAACCCTCCTGCCAGAGCAGGATCACCTATACCAGATCACGATGGAATGCATCCAGGCAGGTCCTGAATATCTCCAGAGAGGGAGACTCCACAAACCCCCTGGGCAGCCTGTTCCAGTATTCTGTCACCCTCACAGGGAAAAATTTTTTCCTCATGTTTCCATGGAACTTCCTATGCCTCAACTTCCATCTATTGGCCCTTGTCCTGTCATTGGGTGTCACTCAGCAGTGTCTGGCTCCTTCCTCCTGGCACTCACCCTTTACATATTTATAAATGTGAATGAGGTCACCTCTCAGACTCCTCTTCTCCAAGCTAAAGAGCCCCAGCTCCCTCAGTCTCTCCTCGTAAGAGAGGTGATTCACTGCCTTCATTTTTGTGGCTCTATGCTGGATTCTCTCGAACAGTCATTCTTAAACTAGGAGTCCCAGAACTGGACACAACATTCCAGATGCGGCCTCACCAGGGGAGAGTAGAGGGGCAGGAGAATGTCTCCTGACCTACTAACCACAGCCCTTCTAATACACCCCAGAATGGCATTTGCCTTCTTGGCCACAAGAGCACAATTCTGGCTCATGGTCAACCTTCCATCTACTAGGGCCCCCAAATCGTTTTTCCCTTCACTGCCTTCCACCAGATCAGTCCCCAAGCTATACTGATACCCGGGGTTGTTCTTTCCCAGGTGCAAGACTCTACACTTGCCCTTGTTGAATTTCATTAAATTTCTTCCTGCCCAACCCTCCAGCCTGTCCAAGTCTCACTGAATGGTAGCACAACCTTCTGGTGTGGAAGCCACTCCACCCAGTTTGGTGTCAGCAAACTTGCTGACAGTGCACTCCATGCCCTCCTCCAGGTCATTGATATATATTGAACAGAGCTGGTTTCAGTACTGACCCCTGTAGGACCCTTTTAGTCACAGGCCTCCAGCTAGACTCCATCCCGTTGACCACAACTCTCTGACTTCTTTCCTTTGACACTTCTTGTTAGAGTCAGTATCAGGTAAAGTAAAAGACTAAAAGACTTTTCCCCCCTTTCCCTATAATATATGATCCTTTCAATAAAATTATGAACCAATACACAGTCTCTTCCCTTCTCAGGCTTAGTAACCACCAATCCTTGACAACCTCTTGAATTCTTTCAAATCACCTTTTGGCTGTTGATTTCCCTAGTCTCCTGTACCTCTAAATTTCATTACCTCAGATAACATTAGGGTTTTTTTCTCCATTTTATCAGTGGTTATATCTGTTGCCCAAGCGTTTAACAGGGCACCCCTCAATTCTCATTTCATGATAAACAATGGCCTGTTTTGTCTTCCTTACTTTGTGTTTTCATTGAGTACTGGAGAACCTAACAAGATCAGTGATGCTAAAGATGGAGTAGTAGAGTGAGATTAGTAGCTAAAATGAAGTACTCTGGATACTGAACTCTGAAAAGGGTGCTAACTACTGTGGAGGTTTGACACTACCCCTCTGATAAATTTACCAGACCAGCTCAGATGGTTCAGAAGCAAATAAGGCAATAGATTTACAACAAGCTAAAATTTACAAGCATATAATACAGTGCATATGTACAAAAATACATTTACAACTATTTACAATTAATTACAAATTAGAAATAACACAAAAATTCCCCCTGGATGAAGCCCAGAAGGGGCTAATAGCCATCTTCTACTCCTCCCCCAGGTAAGAAAATAATGAAGACCACAACTGCTATTACTCAACCATGATTAGTGCAGAAATCATTGTGGAGGAAGAGGCTATGCAAGGAGGCAGAAATGTGAAGAAGAAGAAGAGAGAAATAGTTTATACAGGAGATGATATACCAGTCCAGCAAACAAATGAAATTATAAAGATTTTTCTTATTGTTGTTCTTCTGCATCCAATATAAGGTTTTATTTAAAATTTCAAATGGGACTACAGTGTTAACCCTATAACTGTCACAACTACTCAGTCATCTTAAGAGCTTTGTATCTGATCTCTCAAAACTGGGATATGCTCAAATAAAAGTCCATGTTACATAATCTGAACCCGTTTTCCAACAAACAACAAAGCTTTAACAAGAAGAATGCAGATATTGAATCAGCCTCACAAAAAGCCAAAAATCTACTGAATGCAACCAATTTTTAATAAGGGTAAGAGTGTGATCAAATAAAACCAGGCTGCATATTGGAAAGAAAGAACCATGCCTGAGATGCAACAAAGAGAATTGTGCAGTCAGATATTGCTGTATTGCTGTATCTTACTTCATTGATTCTGTTACTAAGTTATTAATCAAGATATTACTTGTTCAAAATATTTTATTTTACTCACCTGGAAATGGGAGCATAGCTGGAAATGAGCTTCAACAAACCCAAATGCATTTGGGTCACAACAATGCTACAGGCTTGGGGCAGTGTGGCTGGAAAGCTGTCTGGCAGAAAGGGACCTGGGGGTTCTGATTGACAAGCAACTCAATATAAGCAAGCAGTGCACCTAGATAGCAAAGAAAGCCAGTGGCCTCCTGGCTTCTATTAGAAATGTTGTCCAGCAGGGATAGGAAGTAATTGTCCTCTTGTACTCAGCTCTGGTGAGGTCTCAACTTGAGTATTGTGTTCACTTTTGGGCACCTCATTACAAGAAGTATGTGGAGGCACTGGAGTGAATGAAGAGGAGGGCAATGAGCTGGGGAAGGGCCTGGAGAATAAACCTGATGAGGAGTGCCTGAGGGAGCTGGGAATGGTTAGTTTAAAAAAGAGAAGGCTGAGGGGAGACCTCATCACTGTCTACAGCTACCTGAAAGGATGTTGTGGAGAGGTTGGTGCTGGTCTCTTCTCACAGGTCTTTAGTGACAGAACAAGAAGGAATGGCCTTGAGCTGTGACTGGGTAGGTTCAGGCTGGACATTAGGAAAAAAATTTCCCTTCATATAGTCAGGCATTGTTATGGGCTGCCCATGGAGGTGGTTGAGTCCTCAACCTTGGATGTGTTTAAAAGTCATTTGGATGTGGTGCTTGGAGATATGCTTTAGGGTGGACCTTGTAGAGTAGTCATATTGCTTGAACTTGGTGATCCTGGAGGGCTTTTCCAACCTAAAAGTTTCTGTGATGCTGTGATTCTGTATATACATAAAAACATACATATATTTATCTTTTTTAAAAAAAACATATATATTTATATAGATAGATTAAAAAAATATTTATTTTATATATATATATATATATATATNCAAAAAAAAACCCCCCAGCAAACCAACAAATTACTGTAAAACCACTGCACAAACCCCACCCCCCCAAGATCCCAAACTAAAAAACAAGCAAACAAAAAATCCCTTAGCTAAGTAGATAATCTAAAAACAGATCAGCAAAGTATCTCAGGGTTCTTTACTTCTTGGCATGATCTTGTTTTAGACTTTGTCAATGTTATGAAGATGCGTGGAAGTGGAGTGCTCAACCTGTGTCCATAAACCGTGAGGACACCACTAGATGGTGCTGAAGAATGTCTGCAATCCTTTACAGTACCTCAAGAACACAATATAGTTCTACCTTTGGAGCTATAGGCTTTGGCTCCTCGGTGCACTAAAAGACAGAGAGGATTTCATTTATCAAGTTTATAACTTCTAGAGGTTGTAATCTCCATGGTAAAAACCTAGAAATTATTATAAAGTTCCTGGGATGCTGGTAGAGGAGGAGAATTTGGTGTTTCAGAATGGTATATGAAAAAATCAAAATATTCAGTTAGCTTTTAAATGTCAGCCATGTACATAGGGGTAGATGATGATAGAAAGTGACTTGAAATTCACTTCATTCTGGGGGAAAATGACTTCTCCAGAAAAGGTTATGGTTGTGGTTGCAAAAGATCCATTTTGCTCGTACTCACAAGTGTTCTTAAGGTCTGGGGAACTTCTCCTCCCCGTCTGATCTGCTCTGCTGAGACCACACCTGGAATACTGTGTCCAGGCTTGGGCTCTCAAATTCATGACAGACAAGGATCTGCTGGAGAGAGTCCAGTGGAGAGTTAAGATGGTGATTGTAGGACTTGAACATCTCTCCCTTGAAGAAAGATTGAGAGAGCTGGGACTGTTTAGTCTGGAGAGCAGAAGGCTAAGAGAGGATCTTATCAATGTCTATAAATATCCAAGGGGTGGGTGTTAAGATGAAGGTGCCAGTCTCTTTTTGGTGGTGGTCAGTGATAGGACAAGGGGCAATGGGTACAAGCTAGAACACAGGAAGTTCCACTTCAACATATGGTGAGAGTGACAGAGCATGGGAACAGGCTGCCCAGAAAGGTTGTGGAGTCTCCTTCTCTGGAGACTTTCAAAACCCACCTGGATGTGTTTCTGTGCAACCTGCTCTAGGAGATCATGCTTTGGTAGGGAGGTTAGACTCTCTGATCTCTGGAGGTGCCATCCAACTCCTAGGATACTGTGATTCTGTGATTTAGAACTGTTAATTACACTGACACCTATGCAAGATCTGTTCTTGAAACAATGGGCAAAACATGTGGAATTCTGTAGTACAGTGACTATGAGAAGTCCAGGACAAATCTTTGTCTTTCAGTTTTTGTTTCAAGAACTCTTCAGTCTTCTAATCTGAAGCAACAACCACTATTCAGTTCCTGTAAATCAAGAGTCCCTGTCAGCTTGGAGATATATTTGGATACCTTTAGACAATGGAAAGTGGGAGGAGGATTTAGTTTTATTATAGACTGTCATTTAATAGCTTAGTTATTGTATATGCCAGTTGCCAAGTTTCAAAAGCAGAACGAACTTCATACTGTACAGGACCCCACTAATCAGGTTTTCTCAGAGAGCAGCTACTGAGTGAAGCCACACAGCATCATAAGCAGAGGAAACTCCAGAGTCTAGACATTAAGGAAAGAATTTGTGTTGACCAAAACTGATCTGTTTTTTACTCATGTACTATTAGGAGTATGGTAAGATCAAATCTTTGGCATTGATGGAGCAAGAGCCAAAATCCAAACTTGTGTTTTAGAATCATAGAATCATAGAATGGTAAGGTTGGAAGGGACCTCAAGGATTATCTAGTTCCAGCCCCCTGCTTGCTTGTAATTTAGTCCAATCTAACCACTCAGGTCCTGGTTTTGACAAGCTAAATGTAAAATGTCTATGTTGAACCATTCTTTCTACATATTTAGTGAGATTTTCTGGCTATATGTGATAAATCACCATAATCAAAATAACTAAGGGAAAAAAATATCTATTATTTTTAATTTTGTCTTCAAAGAGTGATGGATGTGTTACTTTTCTTTTTTGTAGAAAGCAATTACTGACTGCCTTTCACTAAGGAAATAAAATTCAGTTCAGCTTCCTCAGAGCAAAATGATGTCCATTTTCCACAGGAAAAAAAAAAATAACAAAGCAGTTTAGAGGGGACAATGAACAACCTCTGAAAGAAAGGCAGTAAAACAAAAGAGACTGAACCTTTCTTTGTTTTCCTTGTGGAGAATGCCCAGCTTAAGAAAAGGGGAAGGAGTGAAAAGCTTCTGTGATTGATTATGCAGCTAATAGATTAGCACGAAAGCATGCTAAGTGCTTTAAAATGGAGATGGAGAACTTAATTCAAAACTGGCACAAACATATTCAGCTTCCACTGAAGTTAGCAGTAAAGTGAAAAATTGTGGCTCTTCACACTGCCTTCCGACAAAAGAATGTGCATGGAAAAACATAAACCCTGAGTTACATGGTACTCACATTTCTGTATTGCAAACCAGTTACATTATACTATGTGGGTGGTGAATGTCTGGAGAGTAGCCCTGAGGAAAAGGACCTTGGGGTCTGGGGTGATGAAAAGCTCAACATGAGCCTGCAGTATGCACATGCAGCCCAGACAGCCAACCGAATCCTAGGTCGCATCAAGAGCAGCGTGGCCAGCAGGGCAAGGGAGGGGATTCTGCCACTTTACTCTGTTCTTGTCAGACCCCATCTGGAGTACTGTGTGCAGTTCTGGAGCCCTCAGCACAGGAAGGACATGGAAGTGTTGGAGCAGATCCAGAGGAGGCCACGAAGATGATCAGAGGGCTGGAGCAGCTCTGCTATGAGGACAGACTGAGAGAGTTTGGGCTCTTCAGCCTGGAGAAGAGAAGGTTTCCAGGAGACCTGATAGTAGCCTTCCAGTATGTGAAGGGGGCCTACAGGAAGGCTGGGGAGGGACTATTGACAAGGTCTTGCAATGACAGGACAAGGGGCAATGGGTTTAAACTGGCAGAGGGGAGATTTAGACTGGATGTTAGGAGGAAGTTCTTTGCAGTGAGGGTGGTGAGGCACTGTCACAGGTTGCCCAGGGAGGTTGTGGCTGCTCCCTCCCTGGAGGTGTTCAAGGTCAGGTCGGATGAGGCCTTGAGTGCCCTGTACTAGTGGGAGGTGTCCCTGCCTGTGGCAGGGGGTTGGAACTAGATGATCCTTGAGGTCCCTTCCAACCTTACCATTCTATGATTCTATGATACTGTTTATTTCTTTATTACTCTATACTATAGGTATCTCAATAAAGTGATAAAATACACTGCACTAAACCTAAAACTAGATTTCAGTAAATCCAGAGTACTTCAGGACTATAAGGCCACTTGAAAGGCTCTTGTGTTTTATCCAGTTTCCATCTGCTTTACTTGTTTTCATGCCAAATCCTTCAGTAATGATGACAATGCTTGCCTGAGCAAAGTGCTGTGAAATCTCCCCATAATTTGGAAATGCAAAATGTATCAAAAGAAAGTTTGCTGTAAAGTTGCTTTGCCATATCTCTAGTGGGAGTGAAGAAAAGTCTTTTCTTCTGTTCTCAAAAATTCCAAGTGTATTTTTTTTCTTAATTGCAGTACACAAATCAATATTATTGTTCTATGCAATGTGCCAAAACGAATAGTAGTAACATCAGCTTCCTATCACTTGTGCTATTTCTTCAGGGTTATTTTCAAGCTCCATTGCTCCTCGGTATAGGAAGGTGAATAAGATGTCAATGGGATAGATTTAGTACATTTTGGGTCTGTGTCATTTGTAATATTTGCCAATTCTTGATTAAGCAGATCGACATGCCCAGGCTCTCAAGGTCAGTTAAATTAGATAAGGATGTGAACAAAGGTGAAGAAGCTGTTCTTGAAGATAACGTGTGGCAGTCTGAAAATGTTTCACCTGACATTTAAAAGTACAAAACTCTGGACAAGTGTGGAAAAGGCTGGATGTAAAACAGGCAATTTACTGGATCTAAGTGAGATGGATTAGTTCAAATCAAATAGAGAGATATGAAAAAAAACAAAAAACCAAACACCTGGCTCAGTGGTTGAGTGGTAAACTCAGCAAGATAGTGCTGCAGTAAAACCATGTACTCTAGGCTGTAGTCTCTCCAGCTTTCTTAATATAGGAAGGCTGTAGCTAGGTCAGTATTTTACTTTGAGGTTAGAACTCTGAGTACCAGGTAGTTGCAGATGGAAGTAGATTTGGTAACATAGTAAGTAGCAGCTTCTCCTGAGTCAGTTAAAAATCATGATAAAAAAGTATGTAATTTGTGGCAAGGTATAGCCTCATCTCTCTCTGTCAGAGGAAGGTGTTAAGTTCAGTTCTGGATAAATTTAATCTCTGGTTCATTATTTTTCTCCTTTATGTTGCATTTTGCCTACTTAAATTCCTGCTGAGTGCTATAAAATTGTTAATGCATTTTATCCTGAAAGAATAACTACTTCTTTAGCTATGACTTGAGAATTCTTCATTTGGATAGTCATTTACTTCATCAGGGAATGTTGGAATGATAATGCTTCACTTTTAGCTTCCAGAGTTAAAAAAAATTGCAACCAAGCAGCTATTGTGAGTGCAATTATGGTAAAAGATAGTATAGCAGAGAGTACTGAATGTTTTTTTCCACATGGCAATTAGCTTCTATAAACTAGAGGTGATGTGGTTCAACCCTTTATATTGTGATTTGGCATTCTATGATCACTGGAACATGCATTAACAGTCAAGCATTTGAAAAAGAAGGATGATTAGTCATGAAATCCTGTGTTCATTTCATGTAAAAGGACATTCGAACTGACTAGAATGCCTGGTTTACGGATACCAACGGCTGTGGCAACAGAAATATAACAAATCAGGGAGCAGCAAGGGAGGTACTGGCATAAGCTGGAATCATATGGGACCATAACACATGCTTTACACTTTATTACAATTTTCCAGCTAACTGACTACTGGAAAACACCCTATTTTAGTGGCACGGCTTGCTGCTGCTGTTGCTGGGTGTTAGAATGCAGACAATCAAACCATATTGAGTGTTATGGACAAACAGAGCAGAACCACTCATGTAACCTTTTAATAATTAAAATTTTTTTCCCTTTTTTTTTTTTTTTTTTCTTCCCCAAATGCTTTCAACAGGCTCAGGACCCTGATCATGTCTCGTGCGCTGAAAATGGTTTCTGTGCCATTTATAGAAAACCTTAATTTAAAAAAAAGTACTGCAAAAATCATAGAGTCATAGAATTGTCAGGGCTGGAAGGGAGCTCAAGTATGATGTCACTCCAACTCCCCTGCCATGGGCAGGGACACTTCACATTAGATCAGGTTGCTCAGAGCCACATTCAACCTGGCCTTAAAGACCTCCAGGAATGGGGCTTCTACCACCTCCCTGGGCAACTTGTTGCAGTGTCTCACCACTCTCATGGTGAAGAACTTCCTAACATCCAATTTGAGCCTACCCACTTCTAGTGTTGCTCCATTCCACCCAGTCCTATCACTACCTGACTCCCTAAAAAAGTCCCTCATCAACTTTATTGTAGGCTCCCTTCAGATACTGGAAGGCCACAACGAGATCTCCTCTGAGCCTTGTCCTCTTCAGACTGAACAGCCCCAACTCTCTCAGTCTGTCTGCATAGGAGAAGAGGTTCATCTCACTGATCATCTTTGTGACCCTGCTCTGGATATTTTCCAATGTGTCCAGATATTTCTTATAATAGGAGCTCCAGAACTGGACACAGTATTCCAGCTGGGGTCTCACCAGAGTGGAGTAGAGGGGGAAAATCATCTCTCTCAACCTACTGGCCACTAACTGACATTTGTAGCTTCCCTTCTTAGTCCCTACATGAGCCTGCAATGCGCCTCTGTCTGAGTGGCTTAAGGATACTAAATATACTGTGTAAAATAAAAGAAAACAAGTCCTTTACATCTTCTGATATAATAACTGATTATATCTTCAGAGTTCACAAAAATTGAATTGATGTACTATTGGTGAGTCATCTCAGGCAAACATTCTTTCTCTCTTGCACTGAGGTTTTTGTTTCTCTGCCGTTTCCTATTCCTTCTTTCTGGTATAACATTTAGACATACCCCAAGAAAGGTAAAATCCTCAGACTGTGTAATCACCGTTTTTCTATAAAACCATGTACTGATTTATACCAAATAAACACCTGGCTTTAGAATTACTAATAACCACTGTTGTACCAGAGACAGAAATCAAAACACAGCAGAGGGTTTTGTTTACAAATCAAAATACCAGAGGAGAGGAAATAGCAATCAAACACTTTTCCAGATTACTTCTTTACCTGACAAGAATAACAACTCTGGATTCAGCTGAGTCAGATCTACTAGATGTCTAATGTGGTATATTCAGGTAGTTTAGGAACTCGGCACTCTTCTGTCCAGATATTATCATCTTTGACTATTACCTATCCTAGGATGTATGAATGTTTTGCTAGAAATCTCCATAGGTTTTCAGGGACTGCCTTAAGCACTTAAAAGGGAGAGCCTGGGATTATGTGACCTCCTGAAGAGAAAGATTCAAACATACATCTCACTCCTTTGGGAGCTGTGACGGACAAGCAGACCAGTAGATCGAAGGTGGCATCACAATCTTTCAACCTTGCTGGATTTCTGCTCTTTTACAGAAACAGATGTAGAATCTGAAGAGAGAGAGCATGACTAAATTTTCAAAGAAGATGGAAGGGAAGGGAGGGAGGAAGGAATTCAGAAGGAAGGAATTTGGAAGGAAGGAATTCAGAAAGAAGGATTTTGGAAGAAAGGAATTCAGAAGGAAGAAATTCATAAGAAAGGTATTCATAAGGAAGGAATTTGGAAGGAAGGAAGGAAGGAATTTGGAAGGAAGGAAGGAATTTGGAAGGAAGGAAGGAATTCAGAAGGAAAGAAGGAATTTGGAAGGAAGGAATTAATAAGAAATTTGGAAGGAAGGAATTTGGAAGAAAGGAATTTGGAATTTGGAAGAAATTCAGAATTTGTAAGGAAGGAATTTGTAAGGAAAGAATTTGTAAGGAATTCCTAAGGAAGGAATTTGTAAGGAAATTGGAATGAAGGAATTGGGAAGAAAGGAATTTGGAATTCAGAAGGAAGGAAGGAATTCATAAGGAAGGAATTCGTAAAGAATTTGGAAGGAAGGAATTGGGAAGAAAGGAATTTGGAATTCAGAAGGAAGGAAGGAATTCATAAGGAAGGAATTCGTAAAGAATTTGGAAGGAAGGAATTGGGAAGAAAGGAATTTGGAATTCGGAAGGAAGGAAAGAATTCAGAAAGAAGAAATTCGGAATTCAGAATTCAGAATTCAGAAGGAAGAAAGGAAGGAAGGAGTTCAGAAAGAAGGAAGGAAGGAATTCAGAAAGAAGGAAGATACTTATTGTGTTTTGGAATCTGCAAAACTGCCTCACTAAACTTTTTGTGAAAGAGCTGTAATAAGTAATTCCTCAAAGGAGGAATTCCTTTAGCTTTAACACATCAGCGTATAAATGCTCATATGAGGGCTACTAGTGAGCTTAGACTCTGAATAGAAATCTCTGTACATTTCCTTGGCTATACTAATTTCTGACTCAGTTTGGCACAGAAATCACAGGTGTTTAAGTACATGTGTCCTCCCTCATTCCAGTATGTACTGGCTTGAGGCTAATTGGAATATTTTAATAGAGAAAATTATATTACAGGCTGAGAAAAGGAAACAATGGTGATGTCTGCTTCACTCATAGGCTTGCTGAGATGGATAAGAATAAGAACTCAAAACGTAGATAACGCAGTCTCTCTGGGGCACAGTGTCTCAGGCTGTCTAGCAGCTTCTGGCTTTTCTCCTCTCTGACGAGTAACCTCACTAACCTCTTTCCTTCTGACTCCCCTGGACGATCCTCCAAGCTCACCTTGCACGTAAGGCAAACCTTGGGGTAAGGTACAGGGGTGGGGAGAAGGTGGAAGGGTGCTTGGGAGCCCCTACTGGGGTCTCTGATTTCTGGGAGGGGAGTTGTGTTTCTGTATTACCTTTAACTTGTCTATTTCTGTAACTGTTCCTGTCTATAGTGTATATCTCTGCTTGTACATTGTGCTGAACTGTAAATAGAGCTTCAGTCCTTAACTTCCAGCCGGCTGAGTTCTAGTCTGGGTCATTTTACAAAGTGTGTGTGGGATGGGGAACTCCCAAACCATCACACAGTACCACACTTGGTGTCCCTGTTGGTTGTGATACTTAGGATTAATAAGTTAAATACTTTCTGAACTACTCTGAGGGTTTTTTTTTTGTTTTGTTTTTTTTAAATTTTTTTTTTTATGACCATATGGAATTTTTTACTACTATTGCTCCATTGTTGTCTTATGTGGTGATGATAATAGCTCTATTTCTATCAGCAATTAAAGTTGCTTTTACACTTTATGCAGTTAGAATTTATTTCAGACAAGCTTTTGCTGTAGAAACCTTTTTTTAAATTTAGACCTTATATTAAATTTGCAATGTACTTATTGTCTGGGGCAAAATATAATGTCTGTTTCAATATAGTGTTGATACAAAGAATGCCAACACAAGCAAAGGTTTGGTTAGACTGTTTTCTCTATAACACTGTTTTCCTCTAGAAGAATATCAAGTTGAGAAACAATCTGCTATTGAGGTGAGTCAAATGAACATTAATGCTGTTGTCCACTTGAGTACCTCACTTGAGAATGTCCTAAATGTTAAAACCGGCAGATTTCTTCAATGATATTTAGAGACAGCAATGACTGTTGAGCTTAACAGTGCAGTTTGAGAATAAAAGTCTCCTATAACATCCTAGAATCATTTCAGTTGGAAAAGACCCTTGAGATAGTCAGGTCCAACTCTACCCTATCAAGCTTACCACTAAACCATATTGCTAAGCTCCCCATCTAAATGGCCTTTAAACACATCCAGGGATGGTCATTCAGCCACCTCCCTGGGCAGCCTGTTCCAATGCTTGACTACTCTTTGAGTAAAACATTTTTCCTAATGTCCAGCCTAACTGTATCCTGTTGCAGCTTGAGGCTGTTCCCTCTTCTTCTATCACTAATTACCTATGAGAAGAGACCCAAGCATAACTCTCTATATCATCCTTTCATGTAGTTGTAAAGGGTGATAAGGACTCCTCTCTTCCTCAAGCGAAACAGTCCCAGCTCACTCAGGTGCTCTTCAGCAGACTCTTTCTCTAGGCTCCTCAACAGCTTAGTTGCTCTTCGCACCTGCTCCAGCCCCTCAATGTCTTTCTTGTATTGAGGTGCTCAAAACTGAACACAGCACTCGAGGTGCAGCCTCACCAGTGCTGAGAACAAGGGGACAATCAGTTCCCTAGTCCTGCTGGTCACACCATTACTGATCCAAACCTGGGTGCCATTGTCTTTCTTTGCCACCTGGGCACACTGCTGGCTCATATCGAACCACTTGTTGATTAGAACCCCCAGGTTCCTTTCTACCAGACAACCTTCCAGGCACTCCTCCCCAAGCTTTTTGTAACAGTTTACCATGGTTGCTCTGAGTATTTTAATGGATAGTACCTTTACCTCTACGCTATTATTGCAGAGACAAATATATATTAGACATACAAAGATGCTTGCTGATTTTAAAATAGGTCTTATTACCATAACATAAGACAGTCCAGTCTCGAAGGCTATGATTTTGGTTACTAGGTAGCATAATTTTGTATTAAACACTTGGAGGAAAAAATCACATATTGGGTTAGATGAAAATGTCATAAGTGCTAAGAAAGACAACGGTGACCATGCATAGAACAAACAATTAATTATGATGAATGTTTAGAGTATTTTATATTCCTTCATTATTTTATTCACTCGGAAAGCTGACATGTTATCACCTGCAGCACTCTGTTCAACTTTTGTTAGGGTGAGCTTCTATCAAATGTGGATTTGGGAATAGCTTTATAATTGTGACTGTGGTATAATGTAACCTGGTGTCATTCCACGCAGTGAACACAGTATGATTCGAACTCAGTAAAAGTCATCACGTAGGAAGGCTGCTTAGCATCTGCTTAACTTTATCCATCCTTGTTCATGAAAGTGCATACCTGACAAGCTTCTTAATTTGTGTTGCTTGAAGCTTCATTCTGATAAAAAGCAATACTCATTCATGTCTAAGGGAATGAAAAAGAAAGCTGACGAGGAACTTTTTAAGATGTGACAGGACTAAGGGGAATGGAGCAAAACTAGAAGTGGGTAGATTCAGATTGAATGTTAAGAAGAAGTTCTTCACCAGGAGGTTGGTAAGACACTGGAACTGGTTGTTCAGGCAGCTGGTGGAGGCTCCATCCCTGGAAGTTTTTATGGCCATGCTGGACTTGGCTCTGAGCAACCTGATCTAATGTGAGGTGTCCATACTCATGGCAGGGGAATTGAAATTGCATGATCTTTGAGGTTCCTTTCATCCCTGACAATTTTGTGTGTTCTGTGAGAAGAACGTAAGGGGACCCTGTGCTGGTTTGAGGCTAATTAGAATATTTTAATAGAGAAAATTACATTATAGGCTGTGAAAGGAAACATCACGATGTCTACTTCACTCATACGCTNGTGGTTGGGAGCCCCTCCTGGGGTCTCTGATTTCTGGGAGGGGAGTTGTGTTGCTGTATTACCTTTTACTTGTATATTTCTGTAAATATTCTGTATATAGTGTATATATCTGCTGTACATTGTGCTAAGCTGTAAATAGAGTTTCATCACTTCCAGCCGACTGAGTTCTAGTCCTGGTCATTTTACAATGTGTGGGGGGCGGGGAACTCCCAAACCTTCACAGACCCTTTACTGTCTGGCTTCCTTCTCATAGAGTGGCCATGTAATTCCTCCTAAAGAAGATTAAAATGTTATTGGGTTGTTTTCTCTCGGACAACATAGATGAGCATATCTTCTCCAGGAACTCATGCCTTAAACAGAAGTTAGCCTTATGTTGCTAGATTTCAATAATGAGATAACTTTCTGTATTCTGCAAATCACCGTATGGAAACACTATGTTTTCCACAAAGGGTAATTCTCTTCCTATCAATACTCAGAAAATTTCAAATTGAATTGAAATTCTGTTTCAATATAGCACAGACTTATAAAACCTTTTTTTTTTTTTCCCTTTTCTTTCTATTTTTTTAGGATTCTTTCTCTTTCCAGTTTAGCATGCACAATGCTTGTAAGTTGCATTCAGTAAAAATGAAAAGCTTCGCATCTCTGAGACTCATTACTATGCAAATGAACTAACAAGCATGTGCACAGCAAAGCAGAGGCTATAAAAAGTAAAATGGAATTTAGTTTACCAATATTTTGCAAGCATTTTAACAGCTTGCCCAATTAAGTTTGGAACTATGGTGAATTGGATTTGTGTGGGTATTTTTATCCGTTTGATTGACAAAATTTTTCCTTTGTTTAATTACTTTTTGGGGTTACTTTCAAGTTGGAGATTTGCATTTGCTAGACATCATGTGTCACTGCCACCCTGTATCACAAGAGAACATGTCCATGTCCAGGTCGTGGATGCTCCCTCCCTGGAGGTGTTCAAGGCCAGGTTGGATGAGGCCTTGAGTAACCTGTACTAGTGGGAGGTGTCCCTGCCTATGGCAGGGGGTTGGAACTAGATGATCCTTGAGGTCCCTTCCAACCTTACCATTCCATGATTCTATGATTCTATGTCCAGTCACTTGACTGCCAAAGACTGGGGAACAGAGAGAAAGAACACGAGTTTATGAAAATCCCAAGTATTGTCCAAGAAATTTAAGTTTAGAGGAAAATACATGTCCCAACCAGCACATTTTGAGGGAAAAATCTTAGATATGGAGAGATATGCCCTCTGTCAGGCTGAGGATGGGAGTGAAATAGTTTTGTCTGCTTATGTGTGATGGTTTGGGAGTTCCCTACCCCCCCGCTTTGTAAAACGACCCAGACTAGACTCAGCCAGCTGTAAGCTAAGGACTGAAGCTCTATTTACAGTTCAGCACAATGTACAAGCAGATATATAAAAAATATACAGGAATATTTACAGAAATATACAAGTTAAAGGTAATACAGGAACACAACTCCCCTCCCAGAAATCAGAGACCCCAGGAGGGGCTCACAACCACCCTTCCACCTTCTCCCCATCCCTGTACCTTACCCCAGGGTTTGCCTTATGCGCAAGGTGAGTTTGGAGCATTGGCCAGGGGAGTTAGAAGGAAAGTGATTAGTTAGGTTACTCGGCAGAGAGAAGAGGACCCACTAGCTCCCAGGAAAAGACTGAGAGACTGAGTTATCTATGTTTTGAGTACTTATTCTTATCCATCTCAGCAAGCCTATGAGTGAAGTAGACATCACCATTGTTTTTCCTCTCTCAGCCTATAATCTAATTTTCGCCATTAAAATATTCCAATTAGCCTCAAACCAGTACATTATGAGGGTGTAATACTCTAAATGATGGTCTAATAACAAATGTAGAATACAAAAGCATGATCTTCTTGAAAGAAATATTTTCATCACCCTGTAGTAAATACACATAAAATATGAGTGTTGCAACAACCAGCACTGAAGGGTCAACATTAAACCCTGCCACTAAGCACCAGGCCCACACACTACTTGGACACCTCCAGGGATGATGACTCCACCATTGCCCTGGGTAAACCACTCCAATGTTTGAGAACCCTTTCAGTGAAGAAATATTTCCTAACATCCATCCTAAATCTCCCCTGGTACAGGTCAGAACTGTTTCTTCTAGTCCTGTTGCTTGTCATCAAGGAGAAGAAGCTGCCCCCTCCTCACTACAACCTCCCTTCAGGTAGTTGTAGAGAGCAATGAGGTCTCCCCTCAGCCTCCTCTTCTCCAGACTGAACAATCCAAATTTCCTCAGATGGTCCTCCTAGGACCTTCACAAGCCTTGTTGCCCTTCTGTATATGCTCCACTACCACAATGTCCTTTCTATAGTGAGAGACTCAGAATCTACCAAAAAAAGCTGAGACAACAATCAGTCTTTAGAGTTGCATAAGACACTGGAGACACATGCAAATGGAGAATGAGATATTTTAAATCCCAAAGACCTTTTAAAGGGAACTTCATGGCTTGCAGCTATGGTGCTGTGTCAAGGGAGGAAAAAGTTGTTCCTGATATTGAATTCTACAATCCTAGGTTTTGGAGACTAAGCAAGAGAGTGTAGAAGGCCTAGGGAAGATTTTACTAAGAAGAACTTCCACCACTGTTCCCTGGTCAGATTTTGCAACTATCAGCTTGTAGCCATTTAATGTGTTTTCATGCTGTGGTATTCAAGGAAACAGTTTAGAGGTAACAAAACATCAGTGGAACAGACTGAATGCTAATTGTATTTGAAGCAACTGAGAATGCCTGGAAGAGCACAGAGAAACAGGAGACTATGTGGTTTGCAGAAGGCTTGTACGTTTTCTGAACTTGAAATGATGTCTCTGGTTTTATACACAGTGCTTCATAAAGACACTTGCCATGACGAAATTTGGTAGACAAGGTTCAGAAGATTAAAGCAAACTCCTGAGTTTGGTATGATGAATTTGGTGGGTTGTGTGCCTGTGTGCTGGTTTGTGGCTAATTGTAATGTTTTAATAGACAAAATTACACTATAGGCTGTGAAAGGAAAACATCATGATGTCTACTTCACTCATATGCTTGCTGGAGAATTGTTTGGGAACACTAAACAAAACAATAGATAAGTCTCTCTCTGGCTCTGGCTGGAACAGCAGCTGGTGTGGGATCTAGCAGCTTCTGGGCTCTGGCTCCTCTGCCAATTAATCCTCACTAACCACTTTTCTTCTAACCCCCTTGGCTGATCCTCCTAGTTTACCTTGCACGTAAGGCAAACCTTGGGGTAAGGTGCAGGGGTGGGGAGAAGGTGGAAGGGTGGTTGGGAGCCCCTCCTGGGGTCTCTGATTTCTGGGAGGGGAGTTGTGTTGCTGTATTACCTTTAACTTGTCTATTTCTGTAAATATTGTGTATATAGTGTAAATATCTGCTGTACATTGTGCTGAGCTGTAAATATAGATTCATCATTTAATTTCCAGCCGATTGAGTTCTAGTCTGGGTCATTTCACAAAGTGTGGGGGGGTGGGGAACTCCCAAACCTTCACAGCCTGTTTTTTTTCTAGCCACAGGCTCAAAGTCCAGGCTCCAGAAGAAAACCAGTACCATTCTGGGGTGTATTAGAAGTGGTGTGATTAATAGGTCAAGAGAGGTTCTCCTTCCCCTCTGCTTTGCCCTGGTGAGGCTGCATCTGGAGTACTGTGTTTAGTTCTGGGCCCCTCAGTTCAGGAAGGAGCTCAGGGAACTGCTTAAGAGAGTCCAGTGCAGAGCCACAAAAATGAATAAGGGAGTGGAATGTCTTTCCTATGAGGAGAAGCTGAGGGAGCTGGGGCTCTTTAGCTTGGAGAGGAGGATCCTGAGATATGACCTCATGTTTATAAATGCATAAAGGGTGAGTCCCAAGAGGATGGAGCCAGGCTCTGCTTGGTGACAGGACAAGGGGTAATGTGTGGAAGTTGAGGCATAGGAAGTTCCATGGAAACATGAGGAAATTGATTTCCCTGTGAGGGTGACAGAACATTGGAACAGGCTGCCCAGGGAGGTTGTGGTGTCTCCCTCTGGAGGTATTCAAGACCCACCTGTATGTGTTCCTATGTGATATGTTATAGGTCTGCTCTGGCAGAGGGGTTGGCCTGGATGAGCTTTTGAGGTCTCTTCCAGCCACTACCATTCTGTGATTCTGTGATTCTGGTACTAGAGGTAAATACTTTACTTTTTTTTTTTCTTTTTAATTTTGGGGAGAAAGAGACTCTTCAGGTATCTGTTTTCCCCTTGGAATAAAAAGAAAACACCTTAGGTTGTTGACGGTAGGGGTTAGTTCAGACAACATCACAGGAAAAAAAAATGAGAATAATATTTTTCTAGATGTATCTGCTGTACTTACATCACAGCTTTTTAATTTGCCTTGAAATAAGTGACCTGTTCTAGTGGGAGGTGTGCCTGCCTATGGCAGTGGGTTGGAACTAGATGATCCTTGAGGTCTCTTCCAACCTTACCGTTCTATGATTCCATGCAATGAGACTTCAGTCCTTGCCATAACATGTTTCAGTGCCTTGCTGATCATAATGCTTATACATGGTAGATAGTAGCATGACATCTTTAACTGAAAAAAGCAGACTCAGTTCTAAGGAGACTGGCTTTGAGGGCCTGTTGAGAGTTACAAGCATAGAATTGTTTACTTCAGTCATGTTTGTCCAATTGCATGTCTATGATAAACACTTATAAATAAATATGCAAGTTGAATATTTTGATACATGGAGTTTCAGCATTCTTCAATAGAAATTAATGTAATTTTAAGTCTATAGGATACTATATATGAAGAGGAGAGAAATGTATTAAAAATGTGTATATAATAAAAGCTGGGTGCACCAGCACTGGTAGCAGAAAGCATCAAAGTCCATTCTTACATGACTGCTCCTTTTGTGAAAAAGTGGTTGGCATATTTTTTATTGAAGCTGTCACTAAATGATGTTTAAAAATTTAGCATGCATAAATATTTAACTAAAGCTCCTGAGGAGTCCTCATCTGGGTCCTGAAGAAATATTAGTTACTAAATTGATGGGAGAAAAAAAAAAAAAACCAAACCATAATAGAACTTATTAAATAAATCCAAAAGTACATATTGTTTCAGGGAAGGCAAATGCCAATATTAAATGCATTTTACAGTATTTCTCAAATATAGATTAAAAGCAAACAAACTAAACAATTTTTTTTGTGCTGATAAGGCTTCAAAGCAATTTGCACTTCATCTTAAAGCAGGAAATGCTCAGCTTTTTTAACCTACAAAAATATAGCCTACTTATCATCATATAGACTTTAAAGAAATTTACATTAATAGATGCAAGGAATTATTTGAAAAGATGTTTTCCATCTCAGTTTATATTCTTACCTCTAGAAAACAGGAAAACTAAACTGAAAGGTATAATAATGAAAACCAAAGAATGGAAGCTGGACTCCTTGATCCCCATAATAGGGGATACTTAAAATAGTTAAAAAGGTGTATTCAGGGGAAAATAGATTAGTAGATCATACTTTAAAGTAAATATAGTCCTAAAATATGATAAATTATTTATCTTTAAGATAAGCAGGTTATTTCACATGGTTGTGAAACAGTTTTTTAGAGTGTTGGGTAGTGACAGGACATGGGGGAACAGATCCAAGAGGTGGGTAGATTTAGATTAGACATTAGGAAGAAGTTCTTCATCATAAAGGTGTTGAGACATTGGAACAGGTTGCCCAGGGAGGTGGTAGAAGCCCACCCCTGGATATTTTTTTAGGCCAGGCTTGATGTGGCTCTCGGCAACCTGATCAAGTGGAAAGTGTCCCTGCCCATGACATGGATGTTGGAACTAGATGATTCTTGAGGTCCCTTCCAATCCTGACATCTCTGTGATTCTGTGATTTACTACATTTTGAAAAATCATTTTACAACAGGATTTTGATACCAGAAAGTTCCATGAAGAAAGTCCTACTAAATTTAGTTGTTGCTCATTCAAATGCATGATGCATAAATGGATTTTAGTCTGAGTTTTAAGAAATGTTTAGAAGACACATTTAAAATCTGCATAAGAACTTTAAACTTGACTGTAATATTGTCACTAGTCTTTATTTTATCTGAACAGTTGTTTCACAAAACAGCTGTGCTTGATCTGCAGCAGCTTTAAATATAGTCAAAGATAACAGTTAAAGTCTATTTGTGTGTTTGTACAAATGTTGAACTTGCCAGTGGTTGTTCTGCTGCTAGTCAAAGTGAAGGACCTGTACATCCTGTATTGGCATTTAAAATCCTGAAGGCAAAACCTACCCAATTTAAATATTGGTTTTATCATGGTAATGTTGTGTTAATGCACCATTAAAACATAATAAGATTCCTTTCCTTTAGTACTACTCTTTAATTTTTGGCAGTTCGTTTTGAGCTGGATCAGCTTCCTAAAGGAGCTCACCTGCCTATGCCCCCTGTTTTGAATCTTGGAGGTGAAAAGGAGTGGGATAGGGATAGAGATAGGGATAGGGATTGGGATAGGGATAGGGATAGGGATAGGGATAGGGATAGGGATAGGGATAGGGATAGGGATAGGGATAGGGATAGGGATAGGGAGAAAACAAAGAGGCTGAGAGTAGTAAAGGAAAGTGGTATTACAGTGTGTTGGATATACTAGATGGAATTGCATGCTTGACTTCTTGTGCTCGGTAGAACTCACCTCTGATTCCAGGGCAACATCAGCATATGAAAGAGCACCCTGCCATTTGTGAAGTGTAGATTGTATATGAAAATGACTTTTCTATTAGTTTTTCAGATAGTTTTTCTGCTACACATTTCTTTTTCCTCGTGTTAGAATGATAAATATTTACAACAGTAGAAGCAGTTAGCTGAGAAAAATAGGGAGAGGAAATATTCGTTTCTTTTCTTTTACCTATCATGAGAGTGCACATTTTTGAATAGGGAAGACTGAGCTTCAGTGAAATGCTGCAAGATGCAGCAAATTGAATACTTCACATCTCATAAATTACTCCTCTGATGAAAAATAATTATATAATGATTTCTTCAGAAAGAATGACTTCAATAGTTTTTTGGGTATGGGGCCAAGTATAGAAGATAATAATTGTAAGATCTTAATATGGCTTGATAATGAGTAATTAGCAAAGTTCCTCTGTACTGTCTGCTTCTCCATGATTAAAGAAATGTGTATTGACAGAAGGTAATTCTTACAATTTTTATTTTTGGACAGTTGAAGTCGGTAATATAATATTAAAATTCCTTCTCTCTGTCAGAGTGAATGACTACTACTTTAGAGCATTAACATTTTGTAATGTTAATAATATGAACAAATTAATCCAGTAGAATAAGGTAAGCCCTTGTTTTGCTGTTTCATAGTATCATACAATACCCAAATGTAATGTATAATAAGATCAGAGATTTTCAGGCAGCGAAAAGGGATAGAATTGTCTGCTTCAGGATAAAGGGGTCTTCTCCGGGAGTAGCTTAGTCTCCTGGTCTTATTTTGCAATTTCAATTGTAAACCTATGCAATTTATAAAACAGATCAAGAGAGAGACAATAGCCCTGGCACCATTTAGCTTTCAGGGAAGGGATGCATAAAAGTCCTTTTGTTTAATTTCCTTGACCTTACAACAGATGACCATCTGGATGACTGCTGTGCACGGTGCCAAGAAAGCCGTTAACCAGGAAAATAAATAAATAAATGTAATTAAAATGAAAAGCTGCCAAGAGTGTGTAATCACAGGTCTCAGAGTCAAATCTGCAGATACAGGTCAAATATCGATTGTCAAGAAGCTTATCTTGCATAAGTGTCTGGTACTAAGAGAGAATGCCTCCTCACTCTCATAAATGATTTATGCTCAGTTTTACCTAGCTTTCACCTGTCTGTGGAGTGGGGCATGCGATTTTTCTGTTGATGTTACTGTTATACACAGATATTTTAAACAGTAATTCAGCTTCTTTTCTCACTCTGCTCATCAACTGGGCTCCCCAGTTCGAGAGGGGCAGGGACGTACGCAGAAGAGTCCAGCGGAGGGCTACAAAGATGATGAAGGGGCTGGAGCACTGTCCTGTGAAGAGAGGCTGAGGGACCTGGGCATTTTTGGTCTGGTGAAGAGAAGACATAGAAGGGATCTAATCAATGTTTATAAATATCTGAGGGCTGAGAATCAAGAGGGAGAGGACTAAGTCTTCTTGCACCATGTGATAGGACAAAAGGTAATGGGTATAAACTACAGCACAGGAAGTTGCACCTCAACATGAGAAAGAACTTCTTTACTGTAAGGGTCATAGAGCACTGGAACAGGCTGCCCGGAGAGGTTGTGGAGTCCCCCTCTCTGGAGACATTTAAGACCTGTGTGGATGTGCTCCTGTGTGACCTGAGCTAGATTTTATGGTCCTGCTCTGGCAGGGGGGTTAGAATCGATGGGGTAGGTTCAGGAGCAAGCTGTAGCTTTCCAAAGCTCCAGGATACCTAGGGCAAAGCGTTGTGAAACTGCAAAATGCCTTGAAGTGCATTTTACTTGCTGGCTGTACTAATATTATTTATTAGTTTGTCCTGTGTTCTACAAATAAAAAGAACTCAGTCTTTGCTGAGACAGAACTAGCATTTGCTTTCCTCTTCAAACACAAATTTTCTTGCAGCTTTTAGCACCTTGACTTGAAAAATGCAGTTTTTCAGTAAAGAAATCTAATTATTCTCTATTTTTTTTTTTTTTAGAAATAGCTCCTTAAAAACCAAATTCAATTACTATGAAACAACTGATCTCTATTTTACTTTCATTATCTGATAAATATAGACTTGTAAAATTCTAGGTTGGAATGGAACTCAAAGATCTTCTAGTTTAACCTTTCTGGTCTAGACAAGCCTAGACACGATGGCCCAGTATCCAGTCCAGCTGAATCTTTAAGGTGTCCAACATTGAGGAATTCACCACTTTTCTGGAGAGATTATTCCAAAAGCTGATTTTTTTTCTCCTTGTGAGAAATTTTCACCTTGTGCCCAATTGGAATCCTCCAGAAGTAACTTGTACCCGTTACCCTTCATTTTTTCCACATGACTATTTGAAAAAAAAGAGTCTCCACCTTCTTTGTAGCCTCCCTTTAAGTCCTGAAACATGGTGATAAGGTCTCCCTTAAGCCTTCTTTTATCAAAGCTGAACAAACCTGATTCTTTCTTCCTTTCCTCATATGGCAGCCTTCCCAGTCCTTTAATTACCTTTGCGGCCCTTCTCTGGACCCACTCCAACCTGGTTTTTCTGTATAGTGGGGACCAAAACTGAACACAATATTCTAGGTATAGACTGATAAGCACTGAATAGAGTGAGATAATGACTTCTTTGTCTCTGCTGTTGATGCTCTTATTGATGCAACCAACATTCTGGTTTTTTATTCTTTTTTTGCCTACAAGCTAAATGTTGTTCACTCATATTGAGCTTCTTGTCTCCCAGGACCACTCGCAGGGTGACTCTCACTTCCAAACTGTCCACTTACCCACTCAGTTTTCTATCATCAGCAAACTTCATCAGGATATACCCACGATGATGAGACTGATCCCATCATCCAGAAAATTTATGATGATATCAAACCCAATGATATGGGCCCAATGTCAATTCCTGTGACACCCCACTTATGACAGGTTGCTAGTTTGAAAAAGAGCTATTCACCACCCCCTGAGTGGGACTCGTCAGCCAATTCCCCACCCACTGCACAGACCACTTATCTAGTTTGTAAGATATCAGTTTTGCCAGGAGGAGGCTATGGAGGAGTATTGAAAGACTTGGAGAAATCCAAGTAGACAAATTCCATCACTCATCCCACAACAACTAAGCAGATTATTTTATGGTGAAAGCAATCAGCATTTTCAAGCATGATTTACTTCATAAATCCATGCTGGCTTTTCCCAGTTGTGTGCCATCTGACTTGTGACAACCCCTAGTTTGTTCCATAACTTTCCTAGGGAGTGAATTAAGACAATATTGTGATCACTGCAGCCAAAACTATCACTAACCAACATACTATAAAGCTGATTTTCTTGGTTTGTGAGTGGCAAGTTCAACAGTGCCTGGTCAGCACATTTAACATTTGTATAAGGAAGCAGTTCTCTATGCATGAATTGAAGTTAACTGCTGCACAGTTCTTCCAACAAATGTCTGGGTAGTTGAACAATCATACACTCTTGATGTAAAGCTTGCTTAAGACACCCAAGTAATGTTTAGATGGCCTTACTGTCTTGGTTTGGTGGTCAGTACCAGATACCTATTGTAAGATACTCCTTGTAAACAATCCCTCTGATCTTGACCCCAGAGACTTCCACAACAATTGTAGATAACATCTATACATTCAAGGTTCTCATTGACATGGAGCATAATTCCTTCTCCTCTTCTTCTTTATCTGTCTTAATGAAAAAGCCTATAGCCCTCTGTCATGATCTTCCAGTCATGTGAGTTGTCTCACCATGTTTCACTCACTCCTATGATATCCTAACTTTCTGACTGGTCAAGAAGCTTTAGTTCCTCCTTTTTCCTCCCCAGGCTGCATGCATTGGTATACGTGTTACATCTGAGGTGGTTGGTCTTCTGATTCTCATGTTGGCAGACAGCTAAGGGATATCTGTCACTGCTCTGGTTGGCCTGGCCTATTTCCCTGCTGGCTGCAATGACATGTGTGTTGCCACTTTGGATCTTACCCCCCACCAAGTCCTTTGGTTTAAAGCCTGCTTCAGCACACTGGGCAGCCTACTGCCAAAGATTCTCTTGCCTTTTCTTGCTCGGGTGGATCCCATCCCTCCTTAACTAGCTATCGTCATTGGAGAGTGTTCTGTTGACCTAAAAGAGAAAAAACCCATGAAACCATCAGCCACAAAGCCAGAATGCACATATATATGCATTATGGATGCATCCTGTCTGCACCCTTTCCTCTATCTGGTAAAATAGAAGAAGAGACAACTTGAACACCAATACTTTTCACTTGTGCCCTCAGGGCTTTGTAGGCTTCTTTGATTCTGCTCAGATTCTAGCTTGAGGTGCCATTCATACTCACATGAAAGAGTAGGAATGAATGGCACTCTGTGATCTTGTGACACTCTCCAGGCAACACCTTGGATCTTAGCTCCCCAAAGAAAGAATGATTCTTCCTGTCAGGCTAGCAGAGTACCTCAGTGCTCCTCAACAGAAAATCACCCACTATGAGCACTCATTGTCTCTTTTTGTGTGCTGCTGGCACAGTTTCTCTTTGCAGACCTTGGTCATGGGTATTTGCAGCTGTTAAAGCTTCATGTCTGGTTTTGGTGGAGGGAAGGGACTGAGGCAGAGTCCTGCTTTTGTGGGTTATAATTTTCTTTGCCCTTTGTAAGTCAAAACCCCAGAATTTACAAATGTTTCTAAGACTATGTATTAGAAACTGCTTCTCAGTTGTCATAAAAACTCCTGCTTCTACTTCTTCAGTGGCAGGCAGCCCACAGATCCAACTTGGCTTTCTGACAATACAGTGGGGTTTTTGAAAGGTATCTGATTCCACTGAGTTGGAACTCTGAATTTTCTTCAAATTATATTCCTTTATGAAGTCTTAGGTTGGTCCAAGCTGATACCAAGAGAGGTAACCACTGTGTCTAGTCACCTTAAGACTGTGGGAACAGCTGAAGATTAGAACATTCAACCTTTAGCTCTGCACTTAATCCTAATGGTTGTATTGCTCATATGAATGATAGAAGAATGAAAGCCTAAAACTGTGTTGAACTAGCTTTTAATCTCCCTCACTCAGCTGTTACAGTATGTTCACTATTCATCGATGTAATTTTAATTTTGTATCCCAACTTTTTCTTGCTTTTTATTTTCCCTTCTAAGAAAGCTCTTTGGAAAAGGAGCAGTGAAATCTGAGCAGGTAGTAATAAGCCTTCCTCTTCTTGCAAGCATTATGAGTAGGGGAGGACTTTATGAAAATCTTTGTCCACCAAAAGCAAATTCTTTTGGCTCACATGCTTACAGTCATTCCTGATGTTCCTCCTGGCAATACCTCAGGTTGTTACTACTGACTATATTCAGTTGATTATTTGGATACCTGTCATGCATAACGGGGGTGTTGGTTATAAAAACCTCAACAAAATAGGATTTAATCAAAGCAGGATTATAATTTTCTGCAACACCTGTTCAAACCAGCTGCCTCTGACTGCTATGATTCTCTGAGTCCTCCCAAACTACACAATAAAATAGTTTTGAAATCAATGGCCAGCTGATTGTAGTTTTGCCACAAGAGATGCTGAATAACACAACTGTGAAATCTTTGAAATATACACTCAGGCTGCAGCAAAATTAAGAGTAAAATCTTGTTCATAAAAACCAAACCACTCATTTTAGAAGTCTGAAAAAATCTTATTAGCTTTGTGACACTGCAACTGCTATTCTGGCTACCAGGACTCCGTAGAGAGAGGATTGTCTTTGTAATTGAGTTCTGCTTCTACCTCTACCTGATTTCTATTTCAGTGTTTTTAAATTCTCTTATCCTGAAAATAACAGTAATCAGAAATAAAAAAAATAAGTATCAAGAGTTATGCTTCATATATGGTCAGCAGAAATTGTGTCCTCACTTGTGGGAGGACTCTTCCTGTAACATCTGTGAAGGTTACCCTTCTGGCTGATCAATATGCTTCCTGGAGGGATGAATGCCATTGTTTTGCTGGGTTTGGGTAGTTTGTGTTTGTTTGTTTATGTATTTATTTATTTATCTATCTATGTGTTTGTTTGTTTGTTCTCTTATTGGCACTGCAGAATCCCCATAAGTAAAGGCTTTGTGCCCAGAGAGTGTCAACAGTGAATCTGGGCAAGAACAAAGATGAGAAATAGCAGATAATAGGCTCCTCTAAAATATTTAGTTTGTGGGAGAATATAATCTTGTTCTTTTTACATGTCCCCTGTGTAGTCCCTGGTAGAATACTCCCTGCTAATTATTTTTTCCTCTCTTGAATCCTGAGCTTTCAGTTTTCCTTGTAGAGATTAAATGAAATACCACAGTAAACATGGAGATTTACCGTTCTGTTCTAAGGAAATGGTGAAGTGCTGCATAAAAATAGCTAGGCAGGTTGGTAGTTTGCTTCAGGTTCTGGGAAGTTTGGACACTTAATCTAGTGAATTGAAGTCACAGCAAAAAAACTTTTGTGTTGTTTCTTGATGCAGAAAGGATCTAGGAGAATCTTCTTCATCCCTTGTTGAGAAAAATAAAGCAGAGCTGCCTGAATCTCCTCATACAAGCCAAAACCCCCAGGAAATTCTAAAAGCACGATGAGCTAATTTTCTGAGTGTCACATGTTTTTTTCATCAGAGAGTTTCTGAACTGCATCCCAGAGAATAATTCATCTTTAGCAGAGTGCAAATGTGCTAAGGGTAAGATTTATTTAACATCTAAAGCTCTGCTGACTGGATATGTGTCTGCAGCCTGCTTTCTGCCCAAATTATTCTCAATGACACACAGCCCTTCTCCAAAGAAGCCTAATGGTGTCCTGTGATACAAGCTGCATGGATATTTTACTGTAAGTCAAATTTTGCTGCTCTGAGTCTTGTTGAAGTGTGTTCAAACAGTAGCAAATTTAATACATAAAGATGTGCAATAAATGATAGAAACTATAGCATATCTGTATGGTGTATGTGCTCACTATAGCCAATCCTGTGCAAATACACTTTTCTGTGTTGCCAGGGATTTGCAGGACAGATTTTATACCTAATTGAAAGTTCCTTTATAACCTTTCAGTCCCTATTATAATCATAAATGTGCTAAACCCAGGCAAACCATCTTCTTTTTGAACTTTTGCAACCTTTTCATTCTAATTGTTTGAGATGTACTAATAGCAGAACTAGGGAAGCTCTTCCATTAGTGTAACAAACAAACAAAGGAAACCATCATTAAAGGATTTCACTCTACTGACAAAAACATAAAAAAAATCCTTCCAAGCTCAAATCTTCAAAGTATGTCTAGAGAAGCCTCGAAGGTCATGAAAAACATTTGCAGCAGAGGTGCATATTTCAATCTTTATTTATAATGAGCTATAGATTTAGAGTTTTTGCAATTCTGAGCTGCTTTGATTTTTGTTCGTGTTTTGAAACATTTGGAATTAATGTGCTTTTAAAATGTAATAAATATTTATCAACGTAGTAGCATTCTGGAACCAATGAAGAGTGAAAGAGAACCTGTCAGGTGACCAGAACAAAGATTGTTGATATTCTGAAAATTTCAGGGCATATCTCCCAGCCTCTGCTACCCACTATGGAGAGAGAACACTGTGTGGCTAGACTAAACGCAAGCATTCTGAAAGTGGAGTTTAAAACTAATCTTCTGTAGCACAGAGCTTTAAATCACACGACTGCAGTAAATTACTGTAGTGGGCATCTTTCAATGGATCTTGGTAATAAATGTTGTCATTTGCCAATAAATACACGAGTAATTTACCTGGTAGTACTTTTGCCAAATGTAAAGATACCTGCAATTAGTGAGTTATTAATACTATCCTCTAAGACTTCTAATCTCAGGCATAGGATTGAAATTCAGAGCAGCAGTGATAGCAGTCATATAGGAGTTGCTTAGTTGTTAAGAGAAACTGCAGCAGGGAGGAACAAAAGGAAGGTAAACAGATAGCTAGTACCTGAGCAAATACAGAGTATAACCCGGAGCTTAGCTCTGCAGTGGTACAGCTGAGGAGGTAGGGAAAGCATTGCTGAGCTTTTGGTTGGATGCCGGAGCACGGCGCTTTGTCACTCCCGTCACGATCTGCTCAGGTGAAGCGGGCTGAGAGGAGCAGGTGCAGCAGGGTGACGGGCCAAGCAAGGAGGCTGTGCCTTGAATACATCATCAGGCAGCCAGCAGCTGCCTTTGAGAAACGGTCTTTTCAGTGGAAACTTTGAAAGCATTCCTTTCAGAGGCTGCTCTGCACAGCTGCCCTTACTCCCATTTTCCTCAGCATAATCAAGAACACCTCTTACTCTGTTGACAGCAGAAATGGCTAAACCCTCTAAAAATGGTTTATCTACATATCTCTCTCTCTATATATATATGTATATCTATATATATCTATATATAAGGGTCACTGTAACCCTTTTGAGTGTATGTACTTTACGTCGTATCTGTCCCTCTACCACAACGATTTTACTTTCTTCTTAGTCTTGTATAGTGAGCAGAGGTATAGAGTTTTATTTGCATGATTAACATCATCCTACTTTCTCTTTTTACTCTACAAAATCATTAAATAATGAAGACCAGATCATTCATTTCTTGTTTCTAAAAATCTGTTTTTATTGTGGCTCTCTGTTCAGGGAAATCCAATCACATTTTGACGGTTTGGGAGTTCCCTGCCCCCCACAGTTTGTAAAATGACCCAGACTAGAACTCAGCCGGCTGGAAGTTAAGGACTGAAGCTTTATTTAGAGCTCAGCACAATACACAAGCAGAGATATACACTATAGACAGGAATAGTTACAGAAATAGACAAGTTAAAGGTAATACAGAAACACAACAGCCCTCCCAGAAATCAGAGTCCCCAGGAGGGGCTCCCAACCACCCTTCCACCTTCTCCCCACCCCTGTACCTTACCCCAAGGTTTGCCTTATGCGCAAGGTGAGTTTGGAGGATCGGCCAGGGAGGTTAGAAGAAAAGTGGTTAGTGAAGATTAATCAGCAAAGAGAAACCAGAAGCTAGACCACCCGAGATGCTGTGCCCCCAGAGAGAGACAAAGACTGACTTATCTAATGTTTTGAGTTCTTTTTCCCAAACATCTCAGCAAACCTATGAGTGAAGTAGACATCATGATGTTTTCCTTTCACAGCCTATAGTGTAATTTTCTCTATTAAAATATTCCAGTTAGCCTCAAACCAGCACACACATACAGTTAAGCCCCCTGACTTCATAACTGAGAAGAGACACAAATGTTTTCTCAAACAGGAGCCAATATTACTGGAATATAACATCTAACTGCTTGCTAGTATGAATAAATGGTTCACAATCTGTCCTAAGTGTTTGGTGCTTCTTATCTGGCTTTTTGCACTTCTTACAATAAGGCTTAAACAGCTTGCAAGATCAAACCTCAATAGCTATAACATTCTCCTCAGGTCTCTATTCTTCATAGAGATCAAGGAAACCTGTTTTAAAGAGACTCTGAAAGGTAGAGCTGCAATGACATATTTCCTGATATGAAGCTATGTTTTCCTACCTAATCTCTTATTACTGTAGAAATTGAAAATAGAACACATATTTTTCTCCCCAGCCTATGAAGGTATAATTTTATCGGTTTAAGCTCTCATTACTGAAAGTGAAATGTTTCATATGAAGCTAATAATCCAGGTTATTCAGTAATTTTGACCTAATGGTTTTAAATGATTTATAACTCCTGATCTCCTTTTCTGATCAAGTTACCCTCCTGTTGAATGGGGGGAAGGCTGTGGACGTAGTCTAGCTGGACTTCAGCAAAGCTTTGACACAATCTGCCACAACAAACTCCTGGCAAAGCTGGCAGCTCATGGCTTGGATAGATTCACTCTGATATGGGTCAAGAACTGGCTGGAGGGCCAGGCCCAGAGCATGGTGGTGAATGGTGCCACATCCAGTTGGCAGCTGTCACTAGTGGCGTGCCCCAGGGATCAGTGCTGGGCCCAATCCTGTTCCATGTCTTTATTGATGACCTGGACCAGGGTATTGAGTCCATCACCAGTACGTTTGCAGATGACACCAAGTTAGGAGAAGGTGTTGATCTGTTGAAGGCTAGCAGGGCTCTGCAGAGGGACTTTGACAGGCTGGATAGGTGGGCAGAGGGCAATGGGATGAGATTTAACATGGCTAAGTGCAGGGTTCTACACTTTGGCCACAACAACCCCAATCAGTGTTACAGGCTGGGGGCAGAGTGGCTGGGGAACAGCCAGGCAGAAAGGGACCTGGGGGTACTGGTAGATAGTAGCTGAACATGAGCCAGCAGTGTGCCCAGGTGGCCAGGAGAGCCAACAGCATCCTGGCCTGGATCAGGAACAGTGTGGCCAGCAGGACAAAGGAGGTTATTCTGCCCTTGTACTCAGCACTGGTCAGGCCACACCTTGAGTACTGTGTCCAGTTTTGGGATCTTCAGTTCAAGAGGGACTGGAACATGTTGAGAGAAGGGTGACAAAGCTGGTGAGGGGCCTGGAGCACAGCCCTGTGAGGAGAGGCTGAGGGAGCTGGTGGTGTTTAGCCTGGAGAAGAGGAGGCTCAGGGGTGATCTCATGGGGGTTGGACTTCATGATCTCTTTGGATCCCTTCCAATCTCTGACATCCTGTGATCCTGTGATCATTGCTCTTTACAACTAACTGAAAGGAGGTTGTAGCCAGGTGGGGGTTGGTCTCTTCTCCCAGAAACCAGAAACAGAACGAGGGGGCACAGTCTCAAGTTGTGCCAGGGGAGGTATAGGCTGGATATTAGGAGGAAATTCTTCACAGAGAGAGTGATTGGCATTGGAATGGGCTGCCCAGGGAGGTGGTGGAGTTGTCATCCTTGCAGGTGTTCAAGAAAAGAGTGGATGAGGCACTTAGTGCCATGGTCTAGTTGATTGGCTAGGGCTGGGTGATAGGTTGGACTGAGTGATCTTGGAGGTCTCTTCCAACCTGGTTGATTCTATGATTTTATGATTCTATGATTCCTGTCTTTTATAGATATCAGAAACAGACCCTCTTTTATTGCAGCTTCGATTTGTTTTGTATATTATGCAGAGGAATTTAGGGGAGCAAAATTTTATCTTTATTTTATTTTTTTTTCATTTTGCAAATTAATATAAGGTTAATGCAGACATTCACAAATTCCCATTTCTAATTATTTAGTTACCATTACTAGTAATTTCCTGTGAGACTAATGAGCTAAGAATGCATTGAGGGTTTTATTTTCCATTAAATATTTGTGTTAGTGTTTCTGTTGTCTGAGTAAATCCTCTTCAGCATCTGTAGGGTTCTGTTTTGTTTTGTTTTGTTTTTTGAGAACCACTTTTTTCTTTGTTGCTGTTAACTCTCTCTGATTTGTAGATTAATGAAATGTAATAGTGTAGTTTTTTTTATACTCTACTCACATTTTTCATTGTTATAGCCTGGGATTATCTATTCAAAGAAGAGCTGCAGAATATTGTTTTCTTGATCAGTGTTATCCTAAATGTAATCCTATTGCATTAAAAGTAATGTTTGATGAACCTCTGAAGAGGATAGGATAAATAGCTCACATTTCTCTGCTATGTGCCTTCTATGGATTCTGTCAATTCCATATTCACAGAATTCCAGAAATCCATTTTTTTAAAAAAAAAAGTCCCTTAATATTCCTACTTTTGATCAAAACCCAGGGCAATTAGACACAAAAAAGAATTAACCAAAAGACAACAGATAAGCCATTAAAAATCAACATGGCCATTTTTGTGGTTGATTAGGACATGCACAGAGAGCTAAACATGTTATTTATGGCACCATAAGGATGTTTGGGATGTAATTCTGCCCTGTACTGGCACTGGTGAGTCCTCCCAACTTGAGCACTGTATGCAGTTCTGTGTTACTCACTTCAAAAAAGAGATACAGGTGCTGCAGTGGGTCCAGAGGAGAGCAATGAAACTGGAGAGGGAGCTGGAGAGGAAGTCTAATGAGGAAAGGCTGAGGGAGCTGGGGTCATTTAGCCTGGAGAAGAGGAGACTTGGAGGGAACCTTATCACTCTACAACTAAGTGAAGGGAAGTTGTAGTCAGGTGGGGATCAGACTCTTCTCCCAGGCAGCTTGTAACAAGAGAAGAGAACATGGCCTGCAGCTGTGCCAAGGGAGGTTTAGGTTGGATATTAGCAAGCATTTCCTCATGGAAAGGGTGATTAGAGACTGTCCAGGGAGGTGGTGGAGTCACCATCCTTGAAGGTCTTTAAGAAGAGATTGGACGTGGCACTTGGTGGCATGATTTAGCTAATGTGGTGGTGTTAGGTATGGGCTGAACTTAATGAGGTCATTATCCTGAAGGTCTTTTCCAGCCTTGGTAATTCTGTGTGATTCTGTGTGATTGAAACATCAGGGAGATGTATGCAATGAGCTGGGTGAAAATTCATCAAAGCAGTGTTCACTGCTTGGGCTCTGCAATTCTACTTGATAACTTGCAAAGCTTCCACTGTTGTTTTTGACATATACTTGTGCAAAACCTTTATTAAGACAAGCAGTTTTTTAAATGAAAGACTAACAGCTGGCATTTCCATTAACCCCTTTAACATTAATGACAGTTTTCACACACTTTAAAGTGATACAGAAACAGAATAGGAAGTAAGAATGTTCTACTGGCACCTTCTTTTTATGCTTTTGGCTATCTGTTGGCAAGAGTAGTCAGGAAGGTGTTTTCTAGAAGGGCTAATTAGGACTGAAAATGTGTCTGCTTCCAACAGTAACAGTTTTGCCTCTTAAAACACCTTGTTTCTCTGTGCTGGTTTGAGGCTAATTGGAATATTTTAATGAAAAAAATAGATTATAGGCTGTGAAAAGAAAACAATGGTGATGTCTACTTCACTCATAGGCTTGCTGAGATGTATAAAAACAAGGACACAAGCACAGATAACACAGAGAGTCTCTCTCTCTCTCACTCTGGGCGCTGGTGTGTCTTCTGGCCTTTCTGCTGTGTAACCCAACTAATCACTCTGCTTATAACCCCCTTGCCAATCCTCCAAACTCACCTTGCACATAAGGCAGACCCTGGGATAAGGTATAGGGGCAGGGAGAAGGTGGAAGGGTGGTCGGGAGCCCCTCCTGGGGTCTCTGATTTCTGGGAGGGGAGTTGTGTTTCTGTATTACCTTTAACTTGTCTATTTCTGTAACTATTCCTGTCTATAGTGTATATCTCTGCTTGTACATTGTGCTGAGCTGTAAATAGAGCTTCAGTCCTTAACTTCCAGCTGGCTGAGTCTAGCCTGTGTGATTTTACAAAGGAAGGGAGGGGGGCAGGGAACTCCCAAATCATCACACTCCCCCTTCATAGTTTGTTGGGGTTTTTTTTCCCTCTTTAATCTGCTTATTGTCACACCCACAAAGTATTCGTTTGTAAGTATATACTAATTCTCTTTAATTTGTGATAGAACTAAAAAATGAGTTCTAACTTGAAAATCCCCCATTTTGTAATGTGACTTCTTATGGAAACTAGACTTAGATAAATGCACTTTTTCCATGGATGAATCCTTTCCTTCTAAACTTCTTGATGGATTTCCTTCAATTTTTAACAGAGTGATTACAGAGAGTCAAAGGCAATTGTGTCCTTAATTTTTGGTAATATGTGGGCAAGCAGATGAGGCAGTCCATGTCAGTTCCCTGTCTGAAAAAGGATTTTCAAACACAAGCAGGATAGATACCATGAAAAAAGGCTTTGGTCAGATCTAGTCATTTGAATATCAAATTTAGTCAAAGTCAGGATTTTAATTCACTTGAATTAATGTTTAAGCATAGAGCTGGTGGAAGAGTTTTCTTTGCTTACACAAGAGGATATATATCATACAAGGATGTTTTTCACAAATATTTTTTCTCCACAACTAGAACTGAAGTCATATTGGTACTCAGGAACTACTCAAAGAATAAAAGAAAAAAAAAAAAAAGGTTTTCATAAGCAAACAAATAAATAAAAGTGAAGGCACATTGGCAAATGTGTCCTCTCTACTTAAGGATTCAGAAGATATCCAAACACTGACTATTTGTTGATTTTATACAATTTTACAGAGGTTCAGAATGGCATTACACTGACTAATTATCTTTAATCAGTACTCCAGCTTTAGTTCTGTCATTTGGCATGTAAATATCATTAATCTTGTCATCAATTTACCACTTTTTTCTTCAGTTATAGAAGGTCACAGCTTCAGTTAAAATTGAATCAAATCTTGATTTGAAAGTCTAATGTTGAATGTGTATAGAAAATATGTCAGATTAAAAAAAAAAAAAAAAGGAGCTCCAGTATTTTGCTTTTACTTTGCACCATTTTGGCATTTTAAATTTGGAATCCTAAAACTAATGCTTCTCCTAAGTTTTTTGAAGGAAGTCTAAGAAGTTGTCTAACATGGCAGTTGGTTCACCTCCATACAGTGTTGTAATGACTCTGGCTTTGTCTCAACGTACAACAAAGAAGAAGGTGATTCCCCCTGCATCTCTTCTGCTATCAACAGCAATGACTCAGCTGTCACTCAAAAAGTAGAAAATACAAAATTCTCTCTTAACTCTGCCAGAGGAATTTTTATTACCAGCCACCCAGCTTAGCACCCAAATGCCCACAAAGTTTGGCAATGAATCACAGAATCATAGAATCATAGAATGGTAAGGTTGGAAGGGACCTCAAGGATCATCTGGTTCCAACCCCCTGCCATAGGCAGGGACACCTCCCACTAGTACAGGTCACTCAAGGCCTCTTCCAACCCGGCCTTGAACACCTCCAGGAAGGGAGCAGCCACAACCTCCCTGGGCAACCTGTTCCAGTGCCTCACCACCTTCACTGTAACACTGTCCCTCCTAATATCCAATCTAAACCTCCCCTCTGCCAGTTTAAACCCATTGCCCTCACCCTGTCATTACAAGACCTTGTAAACAGTCCCTCCTCAGGCTTCCTGTAGTCCCCCTTCACGTACTGGAAGGCTACTATCAGGTCTCCTTGAAACCTTCTCTTCTCCAGGCTGAAATGATCACAGAAAGAATGAAAGAATCACAGAATGAATCAGATTGGAAAAGACTTCTGAGATCATATAGTCCAACCTATCATCCAGCACCATCCAATCAACTAAACCATGGCACCAATCATGGAAATGGTGTCAGAAAAAAAGATCTGTGGCAGTGTCATCAAGTACAGCAGTCATGGTGTCAGTTAACCTTTGTTATGCCACTGCCTTATCACATTTGCTTAATTTAACAGCAAGAAATATTTACAATATTTGAAGAAATGAAAGACCAAATCACGTTGCTGCTCCAACTCTGCCAAAGGAGAAAGCAAGATTAAATTACATCGCCATATCTAATATTAAACTGACATTACAAATGATCTTAGCTTAAAGGCCAAACAGAATAAGATGCCTATAGTGAAATTTCAAACACATTATTTTCATTTTATTAAAATTATTTTTCCCCCCCTTCTGACTCTATGTAAAAATACGTATCTATGCAACAGTGAGCACAACTGCAGCTAATATTTGTGTGACCTTCAGTATTATGGTAATTTATTTAAATGTTCTTTGTTAATTAAGAATATTTCACATAAAAGGAGGCTAAATTACTTTTACCAATTAATTACATCTTTGAAATTGTTGGAGTGATCAATTATCATCATCAACAAGCATTATGGAAATAAAATAAGTGAGCCTGAAAATGCCAACTAGTCCGTTTTAGGCTTGTTTTTTATTTATCATTGAAGGGAATAACTAATTATTATTGCAAACCCATTTGTGTGTTGTTGAGTTCTACCTAAGCAATAGAATCTTCAGTGACAACGAAATTCATATTTTCAATAGTCTTGCTCATTGAAGCTTTCAGAAATTGGGGGGACATCTAAGGATTTGGCAAATCTTCACCTTTACAGCTGGGAAATAAGAATCATCAGGTAATTCAAATGCAATGCCTCTTGAATGAAGCTTCCTAATTCTTTGCCTCAAACAAGAATAAAACACAACATACACAAATACAAATCCAGGCTGGGTGGTGAATGGCTGGAGAGCAGCCCTGAGGAAAAGGACCTTGGAGTCTGGGTTGATGGAAAGCTCAACATGAGCCTGCAGTGTGCACATGCAGCCCAGACAGCAACTGAGTCCTGGGCTGCATCAAGAGCAGTGTGGCCAGCAGGGCAAGGGAGGGGATTCTGCTCCTTTACTCTGCTCTCGTCAGACCCCACCTGGAGTACTGTGTGCAGTTCTGGAGCCCTAAGCACAGGAAGGACATGGAACTGTTGGAGCAGGTCCAGAGGAGGGCCATGAAGATGCTCAGAGGGCTGGAGCAGCTCTGCTATGAGGACAGGCTGAGAGAGTTGGGGCTCTTCAACCTGGAGAAGAGAAGGCTTCGAGGAGACCTGATAGTAACCTTCCAGTATCTGAAGGGGGCCTACAGGAAGGCTGGGGAGGGACTATTTACAAGGTCTTGCAATGACAGGACAAGGGGCAATGGGTTTGAACTGGCAGAGGGGAGATTTAGACTGGATGTTAGGAGGAAGTTCTTTACAGTGAAGGTGGTGAGGCACTGGAACAGGTTGCCCAGGGAGGTTGTGGCTGCTCCCTCCCTGGAGGTGTTCAAGGCCAGGTTGGACGAGGCCTTGAGTGCCCTGTACTAGTGGGAGGTGTCCCTGCCTGTGGCAGGGGGTTGGAACTAGATGACCCTTGAGGTCCCTTCCAACCTTACCATTCTATGATTCTATGCTGAAATAGTTGAAAAGGATAAATTGTTGACTATTCAACATGTTCCTCAAAAACCTACATCTGCTGCAAAGGAAAGATGACAACATGTGATCAAGTGAAGAAAAAGGTAAGACAATATTGTGTTGCCTCAGAGGATTTGGTAATTGTCAGCAAGTAGGCAAGTTTGTTGGCTACTTTATAATACAATTTATTCACTCACACAAAAAAATCAGATTCTTCAAAACCAAACTTTGAAGAAATTGAAGTCATGAATAAATTTTTACTGGCAATGGGTTTCAACAGCAGATATTGGAGTAGAAAGTGACTTATATACAGAAAACAAATCCCATTGCTTCTTTTTGTGCTGTCTGTGCTTCTCAGTCAGGGAGCACATCCCAACACAAGACATGAGGGAACCATTAATCAGTAATGTACAACTACTGTATATCTGGTTAGAGAGCTGCTTGAGATGTTAGAAAGGGCTTGAGATGTGGCCAGCAAATCAAGGGAGGTGATTCTGAAACTTCACTCTGATAAGACGTCTCCTGGAGTGCTGTGTCCGTCTCTGGAGACTTCAATACAAGAAGGAAATTGATCTGATGGTTCAGAAGAGGCCCACAAAAATGATCAGGGGGTTGGAGCACCTCTGCTGTGAGGACAGACTGAGGGAGCTGGGATTGTTCAACCTGGAGAAGAGAAGGCTCCTGGGAGACCTAATAATGACCTTCCAGGACCTGAGAGGGATCTACAAGAAGGCTGGAGAGGGACTGTTTACAAAAGCCTGCAGTGACAGGATGAGGGGCAATGGCTTCAGACTAGAAAAGAGTAGATTTAGATTGGATGTTAGGAACAAGTTCTTTATCATGAGGGTGGTTCAACACTGGAACATGTTGCCCAGGGAGGTGGTAGAGGCTTCTTCCCTGTGGATATTCAAGGTGAGACTTGAGAGGGCTTTGGGCAATCTCATCTGGTTGAGGATGTCCCTGGTTACTACAAGGGTGGCTGGACTAGATGCCCTTTAGGGGTGCCTTCCAACCAAACCCATTCTATGGTTCTACAATTCTATGTGGAACTTCTGTGAGGCTAACCACAAAACCTAACCAGATGGCAACTGTCTAGATAGCAGGAGGTAGTTAAGTGGACTATGGGTTCCTAGGAAAAACAGTAAGAGGTTTATTTTGATGATTACTCATATAAAAATATAGAAATCTTTATGGTAATAGAAACTTTGTTCATATCCAGTTCTGAAATGATTCACTTTGTACCAGTGAAGGACACTATGCAGGAACTGAGGACTCCTTTGAACCTGACAATGCAGTTGTCTTAATGGACTAAGAGGTTCTAATTAATAGCTCTTCTAGATTACTCTTTTTATTAAATAAGAAGTAAAATCTGCTTGTCAGATAAGCAGTATCACCACAGAGATTGCTGCTTCACCCTCAGCTGGACTCTAGGAATTAAATAATGTGTCTCAAACCCTTTTGCTTTAAACATGGATTTCTATGAGCAAACAATGAGGACTGAGTGCTGTGGTCGTGCCCTCTTCACTGTGTCTATTCTTCATGTCAGGCATGAGGGACAGGGAACTGTTACACTTTGGCAGCTCTATGCCACCCCAACTTTCTCCTATTCAGGGAAGTGCCCTAGCTGGACGTTTAAGCTGACTTCTAACCTCATTTACATCAATACACAAAATCCCCAAACCCAGTGGTTCCAGCTCCAGAGCCTTTTTCTCCTTCAAAAGGAAAATCAACCAGTGTGACTGAACTTGAAAAACTGAATAAGCAGCTCTGTCTGCCTAAAGAAAGACAAAAAGGGAAGCGACAGTAGCTGAAGCAAAAACAAGTTTTCTCATTTGTGCTTTGCAGTTTGACTCCAGCAGATCATTTCTCTCTGAGCCTGCACTCAAAAATAACCTGCATGTGATGTGTGCCACAAAAGGCTCAGCAAAACCTTCACTGCTCTGAGACAGAACCTTAGCATTTAAAATTAAATAACTACTTTGCAACTGAAAGAGGGGTGGGGTGGGATGGTGGGGTGGAAAGCATCCAGAAATTTCTGCAAAGATTTTCACCTCCAACTTTGAGGATGTAACCCAGGATTTCTTAACCTGAGATCAGTCTTGCAGTTGGTGCGTTTGGAACCAGCAGTCCCAAAGCTGTTTTACCTGTTGCTTTAATAAATGAAACCATTTGATTTAACTTTGTGAACCTGCATCAGTGCAAATTCTCACTGAGGCACTGGAAAAAGAGAGACAAACGTTTATTTGCTGAATAGTTCCAGTAAGAGCCCTGAACTGTGAGACAGGCGTCTAGACATTGGGATCTTACCTGTAACGTGGCACCAGTAAACATTTTTTCCCCTACAAATTCCCTGACACAGTGCTGTTGGAGCAGACATCTCATTAATAGATCCTGGATAATATGTGCCACTGTGATGCCAATGCTGTTTAACATCTGAATTCCCATAGTATATGATGTGCCAGAAAGTTTCTGATACTCCCTAGGTACAGAGACTTCTATAGCTAGGATCTTCTGAAACCTAAAATTTTAACTTGAAATACAGCACAAAGATCCTGAAAAGTAACTGTATGAATTGCCACCAGGGACATTCTCTTCAATCTTTCTCACAGTTCCTTTAGATGTGGTGATTGAGGGTGTGATTTAAGGATGAGCTTTGTGGAGCAGGGTCAATGGTTGGACTTCATGATCCTAGTGGTCTTTTCCAATCTGAATTGGTCTATGATTCTTGATCCTCTTCTTAGGTTCTTAAGTTTTCTGCATACTATGGCAGCCTCATTCTTGTTTGTTTACTGAACAACAGTACTGAGCTGGGCTTGTATGCTAGATTGATGTTTACGTTATATACTTATGACAGTGACTTTATACATATTTTCAAAGTAAGACCTTCAAGTCAAGCTTCTCAAATGAACATACCCAGAAAAAAACCCAAGCACACAGGCCACTGTGTTTATTTAGCACCTAGGATTTTGTGGATAATGGCTTTAGCCAAATAATTAACAAATAATAACAGCACTGAAGATTCTGCTTATCTCGTACTATTCCCTGCATAATGTTAGATAAACATTAGAGTGATTAATTGTTTTTATTATACCTATTTTCTCCACAAGTGGTGACTTAAAAAGATAATTCTAAAGGTTAGTGTTGTCAGCTTGGCAGAAAGCACTTCATCTTACGTCTTATAAAGGTGTACGATGTAATAATAACTCTCTTTGTCTTAGAAGTTAGTTATAGATATGTTAGCTCAAGGAGAAAGTGGAAAGGAAACTACAGCAATGGTGAATGGGAAACCTTTAACTGGGAACTCGTTTAGCAACAGCTTACCTAGGATTATCTTTATCAACTGTTGCCTAATTCTCTATCACAATGGAATACTTTTCTAACTTCATGTTAAATAAACATGTTTTTTTGTTCAGTTTTGTTTTGGTTTTTTCTCTGAGTGAATGTGTGTTTGTGTGTAAGTGAAAACACATGTGCATGCACTTACCTTGCAATCAGCAACATGCTGTTTTTTGGTGAGCTTTGCCTAGCTGTAACTAAACCAAGCCTATGCTATCTCTAGGATAGAATCCTGTGTGCTGCAGACTGTTGGCAGTTTGGAGTCAACTGGGAAAGCTAATATGAGTTAGCTACATGTGTATTTGATACCAAAAATATCACGCTTAGTATAAAGGGAGAAGTTTGCTGAGGCTGAAGAAGTTTCTCCTTGGGCTTTTCCTGACCCTGCTCTTGAGGGCTCCTTTCCTGTTCGTTTTCACCACCATACATTTGTTGGGCAGAGTATGACTTTGTATCCTTTATATTTGCATTGCTATTACTTTTGCTGCTTCATTAAATCCTCTTTCATTTAAACTTCTGAGTCTTCTCTCCTTTTCCCTGATCCCTGTTCTCTGATGGGGACAGGTCATCTGACAGAGCAACTGCTATAATTTAGCCCTGAATATAGGTGAGGTGAAGACACCAAGACACAGGCAAATTCTGTCCTTGTATGTTCTGTTGGCTCACTCATTAATGTATACATGTATGAGCTCGTGTAGCCACAAGAAGCAGGGCAGAAGAAATTTCTTTCAAGAAGTCAGTAAGTGGTAGAGGAGCTTTTAAAGACTGGACAAACATTGAGAATTTAATGACTTCTAACACAACACCTGTAGCAAATCACTCACAAATTACTATATGAGATTGTGTTTAATGGTACAACTATGTTTCACTGTGTACTTTTGGTACAATTCTTGCATGGCCAGAAAGGGTTCTTCCAGCATGTTTCTGCATGGTATGCTACAGCTGTAGAATAGATGCTGTCTAATTCAGGATTGTCTTTGAACAGGTATCTTGTAAAGAATACCTTGTCTAAGGGTAGGCAAGCAAAAGAAGCTGATTGAGTCATATGAATATTGTTTTCTTTTATCAGCACCAACAAACACCTAATGACTTTGCTTTAACCAGAGCTTCCTTCTCAAGTGCATGGTTTTATTTCTAAAAAGTTATGGTTACCCTTATGGGACCTAAATAATTTGGAATGGTGTTGAAACCCCAGGAACTTGGTAGTCAATGCTTTGAACATACTCCTTAAAGAGAGAAAATAGTCTTCTTAGGATAGGTTCAACAGCAAACCAGCTCAAAAGAAATAAAACCCAGAATGAATACCACCCAACTACCTTTCTGGATAGTGTGTGCCTTGTAGGATAAAAATTCCATATGTTCATATAAAGATTTCTGATTTACCCTCAACGTTGTATATTCACTAGAAGATAGTGTTACCAGCAAGGAGAAGTAAAAAGTGTTTCATAATGTTATACAAAAGTGTAACAACATTTATTTTAGTTGTTTGGTATTATGGAATTGCATCTTTTCTGAATATCCCCTGGCTGAATTTGACATCATGGTTCTTCCTTGTACTAAGAGTTTCTACAACATTTTTCATGTCTCTGCATCTTCACCAAAAATAGTACCCTTTTTGCTATGGCTGTTGTTGTTCTCCCTATGGGATATGTTTAACAACGGTTGATTGCTATGTTTCAGTAGTTTTGGCTGACATTCAGCAAATTTCTGAGCAACTAGTAATGCACTTAGTTCTGTTAGTCCACCCATCTGTCCATCACATCTGCCTGTCCTCATAAAGGCTGTCATTAAGCAGCATAGCATTTCTCTAACATCCTCTGGGTACTCACTCTTCCTGAATGCCTGGAAGGTAAAAAAATGTGTTATCACAATTTTAATTTGTTTTCGTAAGCTAAAGATCTATTAGAACTTCTTTACAAAGATGCAATTATTTTTTCTTTTGTTAATGCTACTTTAATCCATCAAATGTGTGATTGCTAGGCAAGTCTCAATTGAAACAGTATGAAGAGACAAGGAGAGACCTTTCTCTTGTCCATAAGAATATGGATGCAGACGTCTGACCTCCAAAACCACTGCTGCAAGAAAAACAACACTGATTAAGCCCTTACAGTCCCAAGGTAGGAGTGACTGCCTCTATAAACTCTTTTAGCACCCGAATGGCTTTTTTTCCACATGGAAACATGCAAGGATATAGCTCATAAAAGATACTGTTGTGCTAGTGTGTGCCCTTGTTCCTTCTACATTTGAAATTGATCACAGCAACAAAAGAAGCACTAAATATTTGATAGAAAATATTTTCTGTGTTAGCACAATAAACCAGTAAAAAAAAACTCAAGCAGCAAACATTTGTAAGCAGGTGAAACAATTTGTTTGCCTTTAAAGAGGGTGTAAGTTTAAATTACCAACAGATCATCTACCTGCTTAATATAACACCATTTTAAAATCATCATTTTGAGTTCCTCCTTCTAGACATCCAAAATAACAGCTGATTTTTGTTATGCTACTAAATCAAATCCTTTAGAAGCATTTTCAATAGTGTTAGTAGTGATCCTCAATGAAATGTGGCCACTGCAAGTGGAATGCTGCTCCTGTTTAACTGTGTTTAGTATAGAACTGCTCCTCATGAGCTGTTAAATCATCCTCAGGTTGGCTTTACATTTGGTCTCTGATTTCTGTGATCACAGCTGATGGATGAATTAAATCAGTAACTACATTTACAGAAGAAATAGAAAAATCACTTTGTTCCAGATTCCCTTAAAATAAAACCGCACTTCGTTAGTATGCAGAGGCTAATTGGAAATGGACTGCATCACCTCTGAAAGAGATCATGGTGTGAGGCACACCGTAACTGTAATCCTTGGGGATTTGGGGATGGGAAATCTGTTTTCTAACATGACAGGAATGATTTGCAGTTAATAATCGAGGGAGTAAAGGCCAGTCTTTTCAGTTACCCTTGGTTTCATCTAGGACAAAATAAAAAATCACTTTGGTTGCTTCAAGCTACTTGCCTTTTTTCCCAATCATTATTGCTCAGTTATAACTTAGTGATAAAATCTGTCATTGCCGACTTTATTGACATTAAAGTTGATTTATTTGCATGCCTGGTGAATAAGAGCTGCATTATGCTGGCTCTCAGATTGCTTGCCTCCTCAGGATGGTAAGTGCATCACTGACTTAATTGTCTTTTGCTGGTTCACTTGCTCTCTAATCTTAGTTTGAAAATAATATTGGGTCAAATTAATCCCTGGCATAAGTCCACCGACTTCAGTAGTAGTGCTCCAGAGAAGACTTGGATCCATTATTTTTAAGCAGTCAAATGATAATAGAGAACTGCCTAGATGACAAAGCATTTTTTTTCCCCTGGTGTTATATGGTGTGTCAGCAAGAAAGCAACAAAATCACACTATAAAACCAAATTCTGCCTTCAGATATGTACTAACATGGCTGAAAAGTCCCAAAGAAAATTTGGATATTCTTATTCAAATAGCATCTACCTGAATTACATTTCCTTTTCTATTCTTGGTTAATAGCATGTTTGAAAGATTGAAGCCAGGTCCTCTCTGTGTGCCTGAGAGTTGGTTAACGTCTGAAACCAAGTGTAAGTCTTTTACTCCTACTGATTTTAGTGGAAGATGAGTAGTAGCACAGGAAATATACTACAACATGTAGGCTTCAGACCTCAGAACAAATTTCAGAAGATGTACACTACTCTGCTCATGCCAAACCATTCTCTTCTTTACAGTGGTCTGAGTTGGTCCAGTCATTGAATTGGAATCTAGATTTTTACACTTAAAACTATCTAGAACAAACATTGGAAAACCTGGAAAGTCTTCTGATTACATCAGTCCTAGCACTTCTTAAACTTAGCATTTGAACCTACACCAGGTACCACACTTGTAGCATAGTACTATTGTGAGTAAGGGGTGAAGGAAGATTGAGTAAATGGAGGTATTGAATGGAGGTACTGTATGTGGAGCATGCTTCCATCACCTTTCCTTCCTGGCTCTGCCCCACATTTCCATCTTTAGGGCAATTCTGTTGGGTCATAGTGTTGTTTTTTTTAACTTTGGCCTAACTGAACTGAAAAATATCCTTCTCTCTCTTGTCAGGATTTTGAAAGGGCTAAGGAGTGAATAAACCATTAAGGTACCGTTCAGGGAAATAATAAAGGTGGTAACAGTAATACTGACATGATGGAAAAATCAGAGGTGATGTCAGAACTGATGCACAAAATAATGGCAATAAAACCCCCCACTGCTAACAAACAAATTAGGAAGATTTGTTTGTTAACAAACAAATTAGGAAGGCTGGGGAGGGACTATTTACAAGGTCTTGCAATGACAGGACAAGGGGCAATGGGTTTAAACTGACAGAGGGAAGATTTAGGCTGGATGTCAGGAGGAAGTTCTTTCCAGTGAGGATGGTGAGGCACTGGAACAGGTTGGCCGTGGAGGTTGTGGCTGCTCCCTCACTGGAGGTGTTCAAGGTCAGGTTAGAGGAGGCCTTGAGTGAGCTGTGCTAGTGAGAGGTGCCCCTGCCTATGGCAGGGGGTTGGAACTAGATGATCCTTGAGGTCCTTTCCAACCTTACCATTCTATGATTCTATGATTCTAAGCTGCATCACAGGAGGTTCCACCTCAACACAAGGGGGAACTTCTTCACTGTAAGTGTCAGAGCACTGGCATGGGGTCTCCAGAAAGGTTGTGAAGTCTCCCTCTCTAGAGACTTTCAAGGCCTGTCTGAATGGATTCCTCTGTGACCTGAGCTAGATTGTATGCTCTGGCAGAGGTGTTGAATTTGATGATCTCTTCAGGTCCCTTCCAACCCCTAACATCCTGTGATCCTGTGAACATCATATGGCATAGAATATGCTTTTGATCAGTTGGGGTCAGCTGTCCTAGCCTGGCCCTCTCCAACTTCTTATACATCCCCAGACTGCCTGCTTGTGGGGTGCTGTGAAGAGCAAAACACTTTGACTCTGTGTAGCACTGCTCAGCAACAGTGGAAACAATCCTGTATTATCCACATTGTTTTCAGCACAAATCAAAAACACAGCACAATGAGAGTTACCATGAAGAAAATTAACTCCATCCCAGCACATTCTATCAGTGTGTGCACTGAAATGGTAAGTTTGACTTCAACTAAAGCACAGATTTTGCTGAATACCTGTAAAGAGCAAATGTGACGTTTCACAGACGTGTTTAAAATTGAATGGTGTTGGCTACTTGAAGAGCATTTAAATTTTTGCAGTATTAAAAGGTAGATTTTGCCTGCTGACATAAAATGAAAGTATCTCCTCTGCATTGCAGGGACAGGCACTGCATTTGCTATGCAGAACAAATTCTCATTGAATTTCACTGGTGTTTTTCCTCTTTATTAAACCAATTTCTGTCTCTTTAATGGGTATAAGATGAAGCTTGATGAGTTAGTAAAAATAATTAAAAAAAAGCTTACTAAATTTCCTTGTAATAATTCCTCAAACATATGAAGTGATTTCTTTCCTCAAACAGCTTACCCCGTTCCCCGGATTGGCCGATCAAATATAATTATTCCCCTGTAGTTGTTTCTTTATGGAAATATTTTGATATTCCTGAATGGAAGGCATTCTGTAATTATTTCAAGAGTATTACCTGTGTGCTTAGGCTCTACTTGTCTTAAAGAGTCTGTTTATTTGCTCTCGGGGGGTTATTGTCTTTTTTTAGGGTACCAGAATAACAGACCAAATTCATGGGTTGATATAACTGGAGGAAAACTCCATGTAGAATCATAAAATGGTAAGGTTGGAAGGGACCTCAAGGATCATCTAGTTCCAAACCCCTGCCATAGGCAGGGACACCTCCCGCTAGTACAGGTTACTCAAGGCCTCGTCCAACCTGACCTTGAACACCTCCAGAGAGGGAGCAGCCACAACCTCCCTGGGTAACCTGTGCCAGTGCCTCGCCACCCTCACTGTAAAGAACTTCCCTCCAACATCCGGTCTAAATCTTCCCTCTGCCAGTTTAAACCCATTGCCTCTTGTCCTGTCATTGCAAGACCTTGTAAATAGTCCCTCCCCAGGCTTCCTGTAAGCCCCCTTCAGATACTGGAAGGCTACTCTAAGGTCTCCTCGAAGCCTTCTCTTCTCTTGCACCTGCAGAATCTTGCACCTGCAGAAAAGAACAATATGTTATTTGTTGACAAATACTTGTGCAATCTATTGGGAAACCTTTGGTGATGAAGATTCCAGTCTTCCTTGACAATGTTTTTAATGGATTTATTATTATTATTACATCATTATGTTTTTAATTCTTCATGAAAATCTAAGTGTAACTGAAAGTTTCTAATCTGTTCTTATGGCCTAATCCTAATCTTATGGCCTAATGTTTTACAGCCTAATGAAAATACGTTCAATGTAACTAGAGGTTGCTTTGGGTACTGTAAAAAGAAACAGAGAATTTCTTGTTATGCCTCTTAAATTTGTTACCTTTTAGCTTTATTGGATGAAGTTTGTCTTTGTTCATCAGTAGAAATGAAAATTATTTGCTTTGCATTTGTTTTGTTTCTCTAGGTACACTGCAGAATTATATTAAAATCTTTATTTTGAAACTCTTCTTTACAGACTGTTTTATTTGGAAGGTGTCAACTTGGATGAACTAACATAAAGTGGCCAGATCAAATATCCACCCTTGCTTATGCCATAGGAATTTCCTTTTGGTGCTAAGGACTAGGGAGAATGAGTCCCTTCATTGTCTTGTTTATTCATGGAATTCTTTGCTGCCTTTTTTTTTTTTTTTTTTTTTTTTTTTACTTGACCTACATAATTTTTATGAAGAGACTTTCACCCATCTTTCTATTTATCCCTTTCCTCAGGACATTAAGTGTGTAATAGATGTGTCAAGCACAAACACTGTTAGTAAGAATCCAGGGGCATTGCATTATTAACCTTTTTCTGTGTCGTGTTGAAAATGAACACTTACATCTACCCTTTGTTTTCCTATCTATTAGCTCTTTTCTAAAATGAAACAGAACTTTTGCTACTCATTCTGTGGCTTCTGTTGCCTTAATCTCCTGTGAAGGATTTTATCAAAGACATCTTGAAAGTAAATTAATTTTATTTAATGGATGTTTTTGCTATTCACCCCGTGCTCTGACTTCTCTGTCAATATAAAAGAGCTGGGTATCTTCCATTGGGGAGTAAGCGAGAAGGTCGATGTTTTCTCGGTTATTTCCAGTTTAAATAGTCTCAATTTGTTCAGGTAGAAAGTGTAGTTCAGTTGCTGATATCCTTGGTATTTTAAGAAAGATAGATATTGGGAGCATCTTTATCATTTAACTAAGCTGATCCATTTGCTTAAGCAGAAAACCATTTGGCCTTTTACCGACAGGAATATAATGGCAGGGTTAGGACTTTGAAATGAAATGCAACACTGAAAATACTGTTTATCAGCTATAATCAATACAATAAAATTTAATGAATGTTCCTTTTAATCATTAGTCCTAATGATGCCTTTGTAAAGTGTGTGTTTTAGCTTGCTTGTATAGTTATGTAAGACTGTGGCTACAGTTCTTCTTCTCCTACAGTCTTTGCAGTACTCAAAGGACTTTTCAGAGTTCCATCAAAGTAGATGGGCTATCAGAATAATTATAATTCATTATATATGTGATATAATTCATTATATATATGATATAATTATAATTCATCATGTCTTCAGAAGTATTTACTTTGCTTTGAACAGGAAACATTCTGCACTGTTGTGCTCTAAAAGTTTTTTTAGATTTCCTTAAATGAATGATAAATAACTTGATAAGTACTCCGATTTCAAGAGGCAACACAGTCAGTATGTGTCGGCATTAGATGAAATTACAGCTACTTAGCTGAGGCAGGAATTCATACCCATCACTTCCATGAATCACAAAAAGATATGTCTAAGGCAGCAGTTTAGCAGCCAGAATGTGGCTTTCAAAGCAGTCTTCAGAACACAGTACAATTTTCCTCAAGGTACCTTTTCCTAATATACCAAATGGATATGCATTTTACCACTAATATGATCAGTTATTTTAATGCTAATGTGGTAAATAGGATACACCTTAAGAAGGATTTCTGCTCAGAGAGTCAAAATCACATAAAAGGACATAGATCTACAATTCTCTCACAAAATTTATATATATATATATATATAATTGATATATTTTGTCTGCAAATTTGTACCAGTTTCCATTAGTTCTGTTTGTGCTCGAATATAGAAAACCTTATAATAATTTATTCTATCTTAAAAAAAAAAAAGATGAAAGAAACCCAAACTTAATCTCAGATTTAAAAATCTATCTTCAATAACACATTTCTTAAATAATGTATTTAATCAAATAATTACAGACCTTGTGACCTTGGAAAAAAAACCCAGAAGAATATAAGGCATTTAAAACTTGGTCTAATTTTCAGATTTTTTCTTAAGATAAAACAAAGAGTAAAAAAAAAAACAAAAACAAAAACAAAACCATGTTAAAATCAGAGTGTCCTTGACATATTTTCTTTTAAAAAGGTACTTCAGAAAAAGAAAAGTGATTGTTCTGGTGTGGACCTACTACATTTGTACTGACATTGGTTGGACATGGATATAAAATATCCATGTAGTTATTCACATGGAAAAATTCAGTGGACAAGAAGGAAACTGCTTGAAATAGCAACTTCTTGCATGGCAAGTTGTAACGAGTCTAGGTTCTTTCCCTAGATTTTCAAATACTTTTAAAATTTGGTTTGGAAGATAGCAGCAGAACAAGAAAACAAAGATGCTAAATGTTAGGAGGAAGTTCTTTCCAGTGAGGGTGGTGAGGCACTGGAACAGGTTGCCCAGGAAGGTTGTGGCTGCTCCCTCCCTGGAGGTGTTCAAGGCCAGGTTGGAGAAGGCCTTGAGTGAGCTGTACTAGTGGGAGGTGTCCCTGCCTATGGCAGGGGGTTGGAACTAGATGATCCTTGAGGTCCCTTCCAACCTTACCATTCTATGATTCTATGATTCTATGCTAAAGTGGAGATGTCTATTCCTCCTGCTTCAGGACAAGATGCTATACAGAGGTGAGGGCCCACCCACCAATCTGCTCTGCCAAAGGTATCAAGCAAATGCTTGTACTGCTTTGTTTCTGACTTTGTAAACTCTTTGTTGCTTGTAACTTCTAATAGACTCTAGTGCTTTATTAATGGTTTAGAATTTGCCCTTTATACTTTTCTCTTAGTAGAATTTTTTTCCTGTTATCTTATTTCAGTTAAATAACATCCATTGTGTAGAAGGATGTCATTCACCAATAAAGACTTTTTTTGCCTTTATGCCAACTAAAGACATTGGAATGGGCTGCCCAGGAAGGTGGTGGAGTCAGAAACCCTGGATGTGTTAAAAAGTCGCTTGGATGTGGTGCTTGTGGACATGGTTTAGGGTGAACCTTGTAGAGTAGGGGTATCAGCTGGACTTGGAGATCCCGAGGGTCTTTTCCAACCTGAATGTTTCTGTGATTCTGTAAATTCTACACAGAACAAGGTAAGAATAATGGAATTTTTTATAAACTCTTGTTGATATTGTAGGATTGTCTAAACAGTTTCATATAATCTATTGTTTCACCAAAAGCAGAATTACAGAACCCCAAAGGTTGGAAGGGGCCTTAGAAGGGACTCACTAAATCCTTACTTTCTTTTTTACATGCTTGTGAAAGTCTGTTGAATAGAAATATTTGTGCAATTTAAAGTATTTAAGAAAAATCACAGAATTACATAACATCATACGTTGTAAGGGACCACCAGAGACTGAGTCCAACCCCCCTGCAAAAGCAGAATCACCCAGGATAGTCTGCACAGGAATGCATCCTGGTGGATTTTGAAAGTCTCCAAAGAAGGAGACTTCACAACCTCTCTGGACAGCGTGTTCCAGGGCTCTGTCACCCTCACTGTAAAGAAATTTCTCCTCATGTTGAGGTGAAATCTATATTCCAGTTTGTAGCCGTTGTGCCTTGTTTTATTACTGTGGAACACCAAAAGAGATAGGCCCCAGCCACTTGACATCACTCCTCAGATATTTACAGACATTGATCAGATCTCTTCTCAGTCTTCTCAAGACTAAACAGCCCCAGGTCTCTGTCTCTCTTCTCAAGTTCCCCAGTCATCCTCATGGCTCTCTGTTGAACTCTCTTCAGCAGGTCCCTGTCTCTCTTGAACTGAGGGACCTCCCTAGCCCTGCTGGCCATGCTTTTCTTGCTGCACCCCAGGATGGCATTGGCTCTCTTGGCCACAAGGGCACATTGCTGTCCCATGCAGAATTTACCGCCCACCAGCACTCCAAGGTCATAGAATGATAGAATGGTAAGGTTGGAAGGGACCTCAAGGATCATCTAGTTCCAAACCCCTGCCATAGGCAGGGATACCTCCCACTAGTGCAGGTTACTCAAGGCCTCATCCAATCTGGCCTTGAACACCTCCAGGGAGGGAGCATCCACGACCTCCCTGGGCAACCTGTTCCAGTGTCTCACCACCCATGGTCTTTCTCCATGGAGCTGCTTTCCAGCAGGGCAGACCCCAGCCTGTACTGATCCCTGTACTGATCCTCACTAGACACAGGACCCTGCATTTGTCCTTATTGAACTTCATGTGGTTAGCCTTCATCCAGCACTCCAGCCTCTCCAGATCTCTAAGTCAAAATAGGAGTGGTTTCCAATTTCTGTATGTCTTTCTCTCCCCAAACCAACACTTTGACTAAAACATGAATATATTAAATGTTTCATTTATCTACAAAGTGGATGGTTGAGAGATGAGTGGTGTGCTAGTTTTTTAACTGTAAACACCAGGCAAAACTGAGCATAGCTTCACAGGTAATGCTGAATACTGTAACCCTAGACCCTCATCTATATTAGGAGAATATTCTTCTGAAACCTTGTACATGTAAATATTCCATTTCAAGAAAAGACTTATTTCTTTTATTCATCACTGATCACTGAACTGTACTTAACAACTAACTTCTATTGCAAATAATTTTTATTAGACTGTTTTTTAAACTAGAGCAAAGCTCAGTGTGTTATGATGCATAGATACAGAGCTATCCAGTCTGAGTAGCTAATTTCAAGAATGTCAAGTTTAACTTTTTCTGTAAGAGACATTGTTAAATCAATTTTGCATTATAAACAAGCACATTTCTTTGTCACTAATTGCTATTTCATCTATTCAGAGGAACAGAAGTCTGAAATTGCAGTTTGCTTGTTCATCCTTATGCAGGTCTTCTCATCTGAGGCGATGGTAATTGAATTAGTCTCATTTTAGGCAAAGATTCACTTTTAAACTTGCTGTGGTGTGTAACTACTGCAGCACCAATAAAGAAAAAAAGTGCTTTATTTTGAACTGGGAATAGTCTCTTTGTTTTAAACTTATTAAATGTAAAACCGAACAGAAAACCCCACACAACTCCTTCTAGACAGCAAGAATGATTAGAGAGAAAAAAACCCAACAAAGCAGTGAGGAAGTGAGATAAGTTTTTCCCCCTTGTCTTTCACCTTGAAAACACATCTGTATCCATGTAATATTAAATTATTAGTTGAGTGGGGGAATTGTGTTTACTAACTTTTTTTTTTTTTGAAAGAGAGAAATCATTTAAGTCAATTCTTGTACAACAGAAAAAGGCAGCAACTAAAATGTCACTTAATTTAGTTAAAGTAGAAGAGCTCCTTATCTGATGAGACTCTCAAAGATGTGTTTTTCCATGACTAAATTAATCACCATCTGTAGAGGATGCTGCAAAATATGGACTTGGCTACTTTTCTAATAGAGATTGTCAACATTTTCTTAAGTTGGAAGAGTAACTTGTTGCTTATGGAGATGAAAAAAGTAAACCACAGCTCAAGTTCCTTTATCCCATCACGAGCCAAATTCATGGCAATTCACAATGACTAATTGAGAGTTGGTTTTTTTTTACTCATCTTTCCAGGTGTATGCTTTCATCTATAACTCTCTAAACTGGCATTTTCATAACTCTTTTATCCACCACAGGTTGCAATTTGGCTTTCACAGCTCGAATGTGGCGCACAGACAAGAGTTATTTATATTAAATAGAGTGGCTTGAGGCATACTGATGTTTCACATGGACACATCATTAAAAACAAAACAGGTACAGAAAGAAATTGGTTATAGAAAGCGCTTCAAACAGATTACAATTTAAATTCTGTAGAGAAGATAGTGGCAAATATAATCAATTTCTTGCTACATTCTTTCCTTCCCTTGAAGACAGTATTATATTCATGCAGGATTTCATGTTATTCCTTCTGCAACAGAAGATTTACCATGAAGAGTGTTGTTTAACGTAGGTTGGAATAGTTTTATGAAGGTTAAAAATGCTGGTAGAATGGTGAACAAATACATAGCAGCTACTAAGTCTCTCTGATCAGGCTTCTGTCCTATCCAAAACAACTGTAATGTTATTTATTTTCCCTCATGAAATGAAGCCTATCATGTAATTCCACTTGAAGGTTCTGTATTTCCATATCCAAGACTCCTCACAGGTCTTATAATGCCATAAATCTCTTACTGCAGGAATTGGTCTCATAAATGAAACAGAAACTGGATATTGCAGTGCTCATCCACTCCTGATACTTGGAGTTCAGGTTAAAAAGTTAACAAGAAGCAGTTTCAGAATATGAGATTCTTGATCTGCTGATTAATAGAGCTCCTGATGAAAGACAGGAGTGAGATATATGAAGTACATGTACACTAGGTTGGTAGTACATAAAGTTAAAAATATTAATGTTTATGTGCTGTAAATATCTCAAATTTGACAGGCAGCTAAAATTTGTAGCTTAAAGGTAGGTAATGATTTTAATTTTCAAGGTGTAAATCACTAGGAAAAAAAAAAAACAAGTCAGTTTAGAACGTGAACAAATTTTCTGGTGTTTAAAGTCTGTAAATTTAATTCAGATCAATTACCATAGATGAAATTCTGTGCTTTGTGTTTAGGACTTTGATTAAATTATCACAATCATCCCTTCTCAACACAGCTGCTGAGGATTTTTTAGGCTATTAAATATTTTACAGGCAACACATTCAGAGAATCTCAGGGTTAGGACTACTCGCAGTGACTTTTAGTAAATGGAGATGCTTGACTGTCCAAACTCCACCTCATTTTAGCAGCTTCTGTTTCCTTGAATTAACTGAGATTTAGTTAGATGATTTGTTTGCTTAATAGTGTTATTTGTGCTTGTTTTAATAGTCTTTGAGCTTTTTGCTCAAATCCTTTTGTGTTTGTTCCATAACATTTCAGTACATCTTGTGTAGTTTTGAATAACGGGATCTAACTGTGCGTAGTTCTGAAGTGCTCTGTGAGTGGCAGGCTCTATAAGATCATGAAACAGGAGTTAGTTGTGTGGAACTTTAGCTATAGCTAGCTCAGCCACAGACTTCTTGCAGCAGTCTTGATACGTGTATTGCAAGAACTGGCAACAGAGTCAAATATGAACAAAACCTTCATATTTCAGCTAAGAATCCTCAAGAAAAGACTGGGACAACTAGGGCTGTTTAGTTTTGAGAAGAGAAGGCTGAGAGGGGATCTTATTAAATTTTTTAAACATCTGAAGGGTGGGTGCCAAGGTGAAGGTGCCAGACTCTTTTTGGTGTCAAGTGATAGGACAAGGAACAACAGGTAGAAGCTAGAACACAAGTGTTCCACCTCAATGTGAGGAGACATTTGTCTATGGTGTGCATGACAGAACACTGGAGCAGGCTGCCCAGAGAGGTTCTGGAGTCTCCTTCTTTGGAGACTTACAAAACCTGCCTGGAAGTGTTCCTGTGCAACCTATCCAGGGTGATCCTGCTTTGGCAAGGAAGAATTGAACTCAGTGATCTCTGGAAGTCCCTTCCAACCCCTAATATTCTGTGATTCTGTGAAAATGAACAAAATAACTATATGCTATGTGATTAAACTCCCCCTTTAAATTTGCTAAATTTGAATGAATTTCCAAACCATTAAATTTGTCCTCTTTTGTCTTAGAAGTCATCTGTGAAAATCAAACTTGACAAGACTACAATATGAATCTGGTGGACCCTAAAGCTCCATAGCATTCTTGTTTGGAGTGATCTGTTTAATGCTGGTCTCATGTCAATGCCCATTGAATCTGGAGCTACAACAGAGGGAAGATTGGATATACAGCTGTAATAGGAACAGTGTGCTGTAAGTCTGAGTTCAGATTTGCTCAGAGCTGCAATATTGTACAAAAGTAGAGTCAGGAACTATTCTCTTGGAACGAGGTGCATCTTTTTAATACCACTAACAGAAGATTAGCTTGAAAATTTAGTATTTCTAAGGTTTTGGGTTTTGTTTTTTTTTTTTTTTTTTTTTTTTTTTTTAAAACCTGTATCACTTTACCTTTCTAGAAATTAATTTTAGTAAATGAACTCATTTTATTTGAGCATGAAGTCATAGAGTCATGCATGATGAAAAATATATAGAGTTGTTTCATCCTTGTTTCATCAGTATTTTCACTGTTCCAGTGCTCTGTCTTCCTCACTGAAAAGATGCTTCTCCTCACGTTGAGGTGAAACTTTCTTTGCTCCAATTTGTAACCTTTGCTCCTTGTCTTATTGCTGCTGACCACTGAAAAGAGATTGGCGCCATCCACTTGACACCCACCCCTCAGATATTTGTACACATTGGTAAGATCCATTTATACCAATGTGGAACAGATGCTTCAGTAGCATGTGGTGAAAACTGTGCTAATGGTCAATTATTAGCTATAGAATTCTATCCTAGAAATTAGCAGCAATTCTGCCTCTATTAAGGCATCACAAAGATGATTAGAGGGCTGGAGCAGCTCTGCTATGAGGACAGGCTGAGAGAGTTGGGGCTCTTCAGCCTGGAGAAGAGAAGACTTAGAGGAGACCTGATAGTAGCCTTCCAGTATCTGAAGGGGGCCTACAGGAAGGCTGGGGAGGGACTATTTACAAGGTCTTGTAATGACAGGATAAGGGGCAATGGGTTTAAACTGGCAGAGGGGAGATTTAGACTGGATGTCAGGAGGAAATTCTTTCCAATGAGGGTGGTGAGACACTGGCACAGGTTGCCCAGGGAGGTTGTGGCTGCTCCCTCCCTGGAGGTTTTCAAGGCCAGGTTGGATGAGGCCTTGAGTGCCCTGTACTAGTGGGAGGTGTCCCTGCCTATGGCAGGGGGTTGGAACTAGATGATCCTTGATGTCCCTTCCAACCTTACCATTCTATGATTCTACGAATTCTTCTACAGAAATCACTGCATGGCTTGCTCACATGGTGTGACCAGCAAGTGTACAAATGCATAACCAATCTAAGAGCTAGTCACTATTACTTAAAAAACCCTATAAAGAATTTATTGGAGAATTAAGAAATTCTGTATTTTTTTGCCTCATCATGCTTTCCAGTTCAGAGAAGCAGATCACTTCTCACTTTACAGTACATTAGTTGTTGACCCGATTGACTTCAGTTTAAATTCTTTTGATTTATTGGTATTTCAACAAACCTTTCTGTTTGAACGCATGATATTTCTGCTTTTCCCACACAGGTATGACTGATTATTTTCTTCTTGCTTCTGATACATTATTATACAAGTTTCCACCAGTGTCTCCTGGCCCAGATGCATTTTCTGAAGTGAAGTTCTCATCCTAGTTGTTGTTTTGCTAGACGTCTTATTTTCTTAAGGGGCCTTATAATTGTGGCATTTTGATAGTCAGCACATCTTATTGGTGAGCAGTGCAACAAACATAGACTAGTTAATGTTCCTGTAGTGAATAATAACACAGGCTGGTCAATACTGGGCAAAACAGTGAAGAAATGGGCAGCCAAAAGTTTGTGTCGTTATGGCACCATATATGCAAATGATTCCCAGAGGTGTTTTTCCCCCCCAAAATAGCTAAGGCTGAGGTTGTGCAGGTCCAGTCCCTTGTGCCTTCTTAAAGAAACCACAACTGTTCAGTAGCAGTATAACAGATGTTCAAAAGAATCATTAACAATCCAAATGTCTGTGTGAACAGATGTACCATTTCTACTACACATAACTTTGGGAGAGAGGGAGTTTTAAAGAAAATCAATAATGAGCTGATCCATATATGAATTACTCATCTAATTATATTTAAAAGGTAAATTAAGGTTCTTTGCTTCAGTAATTGTGGTTGAGATAAGGGAGGACAAGTGATGAGAGAAGCTATTAGAGTAACCCTGCACAACTGACTTGGCACGTATGACTAGATCAATAAGCAGCAAAATAAGTGGCAGTATAAGAAAGAATCTTGTGCCAAAGCCTCAGTCCTGCCCTTTTCAATGCACTTCAATAAAGGCACACAAAATGCAGGGTCATTAAAAAGAAGAAGAGATATAAATTGACGGGTTGAAAAGACAGCAGGAAATTCTGTTTATTTATTAAGTAATGAGTTCAGTGATGGGAGCAGTGTAAATTTCTTTCAGGAATATTCCTAGTGTTGCCATAGGTGGGTACACTTTTTGAGGATTGATTTTATGGGAGTACAATGATTCTTTCAGGTATGATGAAATATTTGCTATAACTGATTGGAACTATTTTACCTCAGGATGACCTCAGAAGGGGGTTCCGAGTATGTGTGTAGAACTATTCTTATTAGAATCATAGAATGGTAAGGTTGGAAGGGACCTCAAGGATCATCTAGTTCCAACCCCCTGCCAGAGGCAGGGACACCTCCCACTAGTACAGGTCACTCAAGGCCTCATTCAACCTGGCCTTGAACACCTCCAGGGAGGGAACAANCTGGGAAGCCTTCTCTTCTCCAGGCTGAAAAGCCCCAACTCTCTCAGCCTGTCCTCATAGCAGAGCTGCTCCAGCCTTCTGATCATCCTCGTGGCCCCCGTCTGGACCCACTCCAACACTTCCATGTCCTTCCTGTGCTGAGGGTTTCAGAACTGCACACAGTACTCCAGGTGGGGTCTGAGGAGAGTAAAAAAAGGGTAGAATCCCCTCCCTTGCCCTGCTGGCTACGCTGGTCTTGATGCAGCCCAGGACTCGGTTGGCTGTCTGGGCTGGAGTAAGAAACTTTGAGAATCTTCTCTATTAGTACCAAAATGTTGAAGACCTTTAACTTGTTTGACTTTTTGTATCTTTTCATAGGCCACTATATCCCACAGAGGGTAACAGTGGGAATTGGAAAAGTAAATAAAAAGCTGTAACCAGTTAAATAATAATTTTGCATTCTGGAATTCACAATTGCTATTTCTCTGAATTTTATTATTGATTTTTCTAGATGTTTTTGATACAAAAAAATTTTAATTTATCTGGTTTCCTTTAAAAATCACTTTAAACCTAAGGTTTTTTCATCTCCAGCTCTGAAAATGCTTTCACTTCTATCTATACAGGCCTTTGTATGGTTAATACCAGCTCCATGGTTTTATTCCCATCTGTATCTCAACTTTTTTGCCATATACACAGGCTGATTACATAGTAATCCAAGGCATAGTTCCTTCTTTTTAATCACATGCTACATGCTGTTGATATACACAGGAGTAACAATTGGTTTTGGCTTGTCTAGTATGAATAACAATTGGTTTTGGTTTCTAGCATGAGTAGCAAGTGGTTTTGGTTTGTCTAGTATGAGCAGCAAATGGTTTTGTTTTGTCTAGCATAAATAACAAATGGTTTTGGTTTGGGTAGTATGAATAACATTTGGCTTTGTTTTGTGTAGTGTGAATAACAATTGGTTTTGGTTTGTCTAGTATGAATAGCAATGGGTTTAGGTTTATCTAGCACCATTTACTAGTGCTTTGCCGGTATTACATGAGGTACTTCAATAGCCTCTTTGGGAGGCTATTTTAACAATATTCCTGGGAACTCAAATTTCAGGAAACTAGTTAGATTCTCTCACTTCAGGAATGTTGTTCCTCAGATTATTGGAACCTGCTGGGTCGTGTCTCCATGGGGGAGACCACTGAGACGGCACCACCAGACTCTCGTTTCAGTGCACATGAGATATGCCAATACTCTCTTCCACCCCCTCCCTTTAACTGGCTCACACAGCAATTTCTCTAGAGAGGAAATGTAACTTTTCCCTATCAGTTCTACCATGGTAAAATACAGGCAAGCTATACAAGTGAAAAGATACAACTGAGCTAGGTGATGTAGAAAAAAGCCCAGAAAGGCCAGGTTGAACAAGACAAGGCATTTCTTGAGATAACTTGAAGGTTTCTGCACCTAGAAGTTCAGAATATTTAAAAGTTCATATTTATTGTGTAGCTTTATAATTATTGTGTTATGACATCTGGAGAAAAATAGGCTGTGGAGGGGGGACCTTATTACTCCCTACAACTACCTGAAAGGAGGTCACAATGAGGTGAGTGTTAATCTCTTCCTCCTAGTAACAAGTGATAGGATGAGAGGAAATGACCTCAAGTTGCTGTGGGGGAGGTTTAGATTGGATATTAGAAGAAACTTCTCCACTGAAAGGGTTGTCAGACAGTGGAACAGGCTCCCTAGGGAGGTGGCTGAATCCCCACCCCTGGGGGTATTTAAAAGATGTGCAGATGTGGTGTTAAGGGACATGGTTTAGATAATGGTTGGATTCAATGACCCTTAAAGGTCTTTTCCAACCAAAACAACACCCAATACAATAATTTAAAGTACATTTAGAACCACAAGCTTGCAGTCACATGTTATGCATAGTTTTGACAATAACCATCTCTGCTATCTGGGTGTGGTCATTCACTCTCTCTTCCCTCTCTGTCTTCCTCTGGTTCAATATTGCCTTCCAGAAACTGTTATGTAAACACAAATTGAGGATGTGTTTTCCAACAGCTACTGCTATTTGCCAAAGAGAGAAAGAAGATCTATTTTTTATTCTCATTTACTTAGAGCTGGTCATCATATTTCTGCTTCAGAAAGTGCATCTGCTCTCTAAATAAATACTATCAGTGGTCTAAACAATGCAGTTCTTCATCTGATAGTGTGAGACAAAACAGAGACAAAAAAAAAGAGGCGTCTCTATGAGGTGCAGAGAACAATCAATTACATTCATTATCTGTTTTACATTCCAGTCACTGCTTTTAAAAAGAGGAGTACACAATACCATGGCAACAGTTGGAGCTACAGTTCTTTATGGTATATAATCATTATGGATTCTTCAACATTCCCTGAAAATTGATCTAAAAATTCATAGGAGTTGTGCTACCTCCAATGCTGATTAGATGACAAGTTTGTAATGTACAAGTGCCTCACTGCCATGGGAAGGCAATCGTGCAACTCCTTTTCCAAACAATATTTTTCTGAACCATGCTGCATGATCTCTAGCAAACTAAGATTAAATTGAAAGGATAGCATGTAGATTTTAGAACGTGGTGTTGACATTTATTGGCTAATCAAATTGGCATCTCCCCTGCATGACAGCAGATGCTGACCTTTCAAGCTTTCCCTATCTGCTTTCATGCATTACCTGCAGAAATTAACATTATCTCACTTCTTGCTCCTTACTGCTATTAATGTCAACTGGGAATTTAGAATCATGAATTCATTTATTACACAGAGTAGAGACTTGTTTTATACTCTAAGCTCAGAAGGGCTGCTCCTGGGAGCTGGTATTTTTGGAAGCTGCTTCAACTACCTTTGTGGTTGAGGGATAGCTGGGAGCTACGGTGTAGAAAATGTCACTGGGAACGAGCAGAAAAAGACAGCGAAGGACGCATTCAAGGAGAAACCTAGGGGCCAAATACTTCCAAACAGTACTGGATGCAGAGAGCTTAAAGTCTAAAATGAAACACTGAAATCTATTCTAATGGAGTGCAAAACTAGATGCAAGGTACCAATGTCTCTTTGACTTAGTAACTGAACTATGGAAATGTAAGCCTGCATAATATACAGCCTGGTAACATGAAGCTTTAGGGGGTTACACAGCATTGCCTGAGGCACTCTGCTATTATACTCTGAGGGAAATATTAACTTTGGTAGAGATGTCTCCTGCAATCTGAATAAGATTTTGATATCATTTCAGCCAATCATGGAATGGTGTGCCTAAAACCTGGAAAAAAAATGGTTAAAAGGAAAAGCTTCTTTTTGAGTGTCTTCTGAAAGGAAAAGCAAACATCTGAAAGTGTTCCTGCAAGCATTAACCAATTCATATGTTAATTCTGGGAATAACTTTCCAGTGCAGTCCATCACTATACTTCAGTGCAGAGGAGGGCAGCAAAGCTGGGGAAGGGCCTTGGAAATAAATCTTATGAAGTGTGACTGAAGGAGCTGCAGCTGGTTACTGTGAAAAAGAGGAGGCTGAGAGAAGACCTCATTGCTGTCTAGATGTCGTGGAAGGCCAAAATGGGCCTAAAACATGTCCTGGCTTGCCTCTCCTGCTTTTGGGAAAAGCATCTGTGGGAAAGGAGGGTAAAGGCCTGATGCCTTTGAGTCTCCTCTTGTAAACAGGGTACCCGCACGTGTTTATATACTGATTTGTGTTCTGGCCTAAAAGGGCAAAAGTAAGCCCTGACTTTACCTAGTATGATCAGGTTTGTCAAACTGCCATTCTGATCGGCTAATCTGTGACCAAGGAGCCATTAATCTCAGGCTGCATTGATGAAAAGAGACAACCAGGCAAAGACAACATGCTTCTGCCTTAATGTGTTTTTGCCTTATTGTTCTCTGCCATTGCATCCTGCCATGCTCTATTTGCTACATAATAACAAGCCCTGGTACTTTGGGTTTGTACGTCTGGAAATTGCCTTGTCTCAGTTTACCAGAGGATTAACATTAAGTGCCTCACAATGTGGCCACCAACATTGTGGCCATCTGAACACTCACAAGACATCCCGCCTGCACCTTTGCAAACCTCTGTGCCAAGTCTGGAGTTAAAGAGGAATCAGGATTAGGAAGGACATGGAAGTGTTGGAGCGGGTCCAGAGGAGGGCCATGAAGATGATCAGAGGGCTGGAGCAGCTCTCCTATGAGGACAGGCTGAGAGAGTTGGGGCTCTTCAACCTGGAGAAGAGAAAGCTTCCCAGGAGACCTGATAGTAGCCTTCCAGTATCTGAAGGGGGCCTACAGGAAGGCTGGGGAGGGACTATTTACAAGGTCTTGCAATGACAGGATGAGGGGCAATGGGTTTAAACTGACGGAGGGGACGTTTAGACTGGATATTAGGAGGAAGTTCTTTACAGTGAGTATGGTGAGACACTGGCACAGGTTGCCCAGGGAGGTTGTGGTTGCTCCCTCCCTGGAGGTGTTCAAGGCCAGATTGGATGAGGCCTTGAGTGCCCTGTACTAGTGGGAGGTGTCCCTGCCTGTGGCAGGGGGTTGGAACTAGATGATCCTTGAGGTCCCTTCCAACCTTACCGTTCTATGATTCTATATGATCAGGTCAGATATCATCTGCCTCTCTCCCACCCTATTAGAACCTGGGAAGATTCAAAAGTCTTAACAGATGTTAAGACACCAACAGATCTCCCCTCAAGTTTTCAGGTACTGTCTGGAAACTGTAGTTAGCCTCGAGAATCCGGAGATAATATTTTGTGAGGAAATACCTAAAGCCTCTCTCTAACTGAATCCAAGTGCCTTCTGCCTTTAAACAGAAAGGAACTATTCGAGTCCCTCTAGTGGACAAGCAGTATAATCAACCACAAGAAAATAATAAACTATATTAATTTTCAAAAATAAATCCCACACAACCATCACACTATAGCTACCTGAGAGTACAGTGTGGAAAAGTTGGTGCTGGTCTCTTCTCACAGGTAATTAGTGACAGAACAAGAGGGAATGGCCTCAAGCTGTGACTGGGTAGATTCAGACTTGATACTAGGAAAACTTTTTCACAGAAAGAGAGGTCAGGCATTGGAATAGGCTGCTCAGGGAGGTGGTTGAGTCACCAACCCTGGATGTGTTTAAAAGTTGTTTGGATGTGTTGCTTGGGGATATGGTTTAGAATGAACCTTGTAGAATAGGGATATCAGTTGGGCTTGGTGATCCCAAGGGTCTTTTCCAACCTGAATATTTCTGTGATTCAAGCAGTTATGAGTTTCTTATCCTGAGTATTTCTAATGTCATAGTATTAAACTTCAAAGATGTGTCTCATTAAATGACAAACACTTGCAAGTTACATAAATTCCAGATGATTTTCCAAATAAGGCTGCAATTTCAATTTTTGATGATGCAATTGGAAGCAAGTTCTAGGTATTAATAAGATGATATGACGCATTCATCAAAACACAGGACCTGCTTGGGCTCAGATTTCCAGAAATAACAAATGTAAAAGACTCTGAATGTCAGCCAAGAATAGAGTTTTGTATTGCCTTCCTCCACTCATGTTGATATTCACGCTGTGGTAAATGCCATACCTCTCAAAAGTCATAAAACTGAAAACATATCCACAAAATCTTCAGCTAATGCCTTTGAGTAAAGCAAAATTGTCTTTGCCAACCTTATGATGAGAACTTTAAACTAGTAATGGTGGTGAAGGAAGATGACCTACAATCAAGAGAGGGATTGGTGGACTGGGATGGTAAACAAAGCCAAAGGCAGATATGGATGTGATAGTTTGTGAAACCACTGAAAAAAGGGCTGGAGGGGTCCACCTTGAGGGTATGCACAGAAATAATGAAGTGCCTATAGGAGAGCAGTACGGAGGAGGTAGATGAGGCCTTTTTCAGGTAACTGAAAGAAGCTTCTTGATTATGGGCCCTGGTTCTCATAAGGGACTTCACTCTCTCAGACATCTGTTGGAGGGATAGCGTAAGAGAATGTAGTATTTTGGGAGGTTTGTAGGGAACACCGATGAATATATCCTGACATAGATGACCAAAGATTCAGCTACTCAGATGGGGGAAGTACTGATATTTACAGGCAAGAAGGAAAGAACTGGGATCTTTAGACTGGGAACAACTTTGACTGCAACCACCATGTGTTGACAGTTAACTACAGCAGGCAGCTGTGTAAACCCCACCAGATTTACCTTTTTTCATCCAATCTTCCTCCCCATCCCATGAAGGGGGCAGCATTGGTTGTGCAGTGAATAAGCGGCTGTATGGTGCTTAGTTGCCAGCTGGCCTTAGACTGTGGTATCCATTTGTTCAGAGGCCTGCTTTGAAGAATGCCAAGGTCTTGCAGAGAAGAGAGGTCTAGGAGAACTGACTGATTTTTCAAGGATCATTTTCTCCAAACTCAGAAACAGTCCGTCCCAGTGTGCAGAAAAATGAGAAAGAGGACAGGATGCCCATAGGTGGAAACAGAGTCGAAAATATGGAAATGCATTCTGAGTGTGCAGACATGGGGTTAGGAAAGCAAATGTCCACTTAGAGCTGTAACTGGAAAAATGTGTGAATGGCAAGAAAGGTTTCCACAGGTAATTAAGCAGGAAAACAAAAACTAAGGAAAAAGTGGGTCCACTGCTGAATGAGGCAGATAATCTGGTGAGAAGAGATATGCAAAATGTCTTTACTGGTAAGAGTTGCCTTGAACAATTACAGATCTTTGGGACCAGTGGGAAAGTACTAAGCAAGGACTTTTCCTGTGTAGATGAAGATCAGATAACAGACCATTTAAACAAACTGAACATAAGCAAGTCCATGGGACATAATGGGGTGCACTTTTGACTGCTGAAGAAGCTGACATATTATTGTGAGGTAGTTCTTGATTCTTACTGAAAGGTTCTGGCAATCAACAGAGGCTCCTGAGAACTACGAGAAAGCAAAAGTTACTCCTATCTTCATGAGAAGCAAAAAAAGAAAGAATCAAGGAACTATAGGTCAAGTAGCCTGACCTTGATGTCTGGGAAGGTAATGAAGCAAATCCTTCTGGAATACATTTACAAATACGAAGGGCAAGAAGGTGATTTGGAGTAGGCAGCATTGACTCACAAAGCAGAAATTGTTCCTGAACTACTTGATATCCTGTGACAGAATAACTTGTCAGTGAATGAGGGAAGAGCATTGGATGTTTATCTTGACTTTTGCAGGGTTTTCAACACTTTCTCCCACAACACTCTCATTGACAAGCTAATAAAGAACAGCTTAGACAAATGAGCAATGAAGTGGGTTGAAAAATGGCTGAACTGCTGGAACTAAATAACTGCAACACAAAGTCCTGATAAAAGCCAGTTACTAGTGGCTTACCTCAGGATTTAATCCTGGGACCAGTATTCCTTAACATCTTCACTAATGACACACATTAGTAGGTTTGCAGGAGCTGCAAAACTGGGAGGGCCAGATGAAACTCCACGCAGGTGTGCTGCGGTTCAGTCTTGGACAGGACATCATCTGAGCTAACAAAATGTAATGCATTTCAGGTAGGGAAAGGCAAAGTCTACATCTGGGATGGAAGAACCCCATGCACCAGTGGTATCTTGGGATAAATTTGGGGGGACATCACCAGAAGGTACAGGAAAGTACCATTCCCTTCTGTTCAGCACTGATGAGGTGACAGCTGGAGTGATGTATTCAGTGCTGGGCTCTCTGGTACAAGACAGACATTGACATCCTGGAGCAAGTCCAGCAAAGGGTCATTAAGGTGATTAAGGGCTGGGACCATCTGTCAAACTTGGAGAGGCTCAGAATGCTGTGACTTGCTAGGCTGGATAAACGGAGGGTTGGGAGGAAGGGAGTAATCATTGTGTGTAAATGTGCAGTAAAAGGCAATAAAAGAGGCAGAGCCAAGTCCTTTTCAGTTGTATCCAAGAAATTCCATTTAAATATATGAAAATATTATTTTACTATCAAACTGATTAAAATCTGCAGCAGGCTGCTGAGAGAGGTTGGTGAGTTCTACATCTCTGGAGATACTTGAAGCCTAACTAGACTTTCTCCTCAACAATCTGCAGTTGATCACCCTCTGAGCAAGGGCATTAGACTAACTGATGATCTCTGGGGGTCCCTAAACCTATTCTGTGATTCTCTGGAACTTCAATGATTAAACTAAGATCAGACTGAGTCAAACTCCAAGGCTTCTCATCAGAATCCTGCTTCATGGGTTTCCAGCTGACTTCCATGGTACTATGGTGTCTACCATAGTACTAAGTAAAACTTGGGATGAAGATGCTCTTTTCTTATCAATTGGCAGCCATTACCAAGCTGTCTGTATGACCAGCCCAGCTTTGCATTTGTCTCAGTGCCACTCCTCTCTTCTAGCACTTAATACATCCACCACCTTAACGGGAACTGCATGATGCTGCTAAAAGCAAAGGTCCAAAGCCACATGCATGCCTCAGCACTGGGTTCTTTTATCTGGTAGCTCAAGAATTTATCACAAATAATAATTCTTAATGCTGTACCAGGTAGAGCTGGATTAATTTGGAAGTTGTGGTTCTCCTAAAGCTGTACCAATTATTGTCAACTCCCAACAAGATTCATAAAACCTACTTAACCCTACAGTTACAGAAGAGCAATACTGTGTTTGTTGCAAAACTGTTGGAGTGTGAACTACAGCTTATTCTTCAGAAGTCTGATTGATAGCAATGACATTGGTAATTGAGTTCTTATTTCCTGGAGGGGCTATCATTGAGGACAGGATAGAGTTCCAAGAAGGGGCTAGCTACTTCAATGATTAATTGAAACATTTATTCTTATGTCAAAGATTTATAGATGTGATGTGAATGTGCTTGCTTGAGGGCATAAGTCAATTAAACAGGTGAAATTGGAATAAGCTGCCTTTGTGTGGCAGGTTTTCCCACATTGTTCTGCAACTTTTTTTTTCTATGCAGCTAGGAAAAGTTTGTGTGAAAGTATGCCCTAGGAGGATAATCATCTTACAGCGTTCCCTGGACCAGTGATTTGCTATCTCAGATAACAGCAACAGAAATGACAATAATATAAAATTTAAAATGCAAATTTAATCTGACCGTTTATTTGAGGCAAGTGTGAAGCTGTGCAGAATCCAAAATCTTGCTTATGTGTTGAGAAACCCTAATCTATGTATATTGTTTTTACTGTAAATGACTAAGTCCTCATAGCATAAGAAAGATATAATATGGTTTGATATTAGTCTGCAGCCTATCCATTCTCAGACAAAATCAGTGCTTACTTTCCAGTTTTCAAGTGAAAGAGAACAGACCTAATAATTTGGCTGTGACCTTGTGTTGTGAGATGTATTGTGAGTGGTTAATGCTGTTTCTAGGGGCTGAATGAAAAATGCATGTTCAGTAGACAGTGTTTATGTGGATCATCTCAGAAGTCTCTAGAGCATCTCCCCAATGTACACTTGCCTGCTCCAGACAGTTACATCACCAAAAGGCTGTAGATAATATCCATATCACCAAATATTGCCATGTTGCCCTTCCACAAACACTGGACTAAAATAGAATGATTCATCGGATACTTTCTGCCTCCTGGATGTCAAAATTCAGCAAACAGCAGCAATAAATCTTATTATATAAGATGATATTATTTATATTAAATAAATATTTCAAGACAGATTTCTAACCTGCTCATAGATGTAAAATAGAATATTAGAATAGTTCCTAAATAAATATATGTAGTGGATAGAGATATGCATCTACTGTCTATGAACAGCTGGCCTTTTAAGCCCCTATAGACTTGTATCATATGGTAGCTGACAAAGTAGCTAAAGAAATACCTTCTCAAGGCCTTGGCTGTCTTCTTTTAGGTATCCTTTCCTTCCCACACAACCTCAAGCATGACAGATTGTGTGACATCTAACATGAGCATCACACCACCAGTCTTAGAGTTTGGTTAGTAATAGATAATGATTTTGTCTTTTCTGTGCAATGCTACCAATGTGCTACATCATAAATACCTGCAGAAGATTGAAATGATGGTGCACAATGCTAATCACTCACTACCTGATCTCGCTTGTCTTGGGAAGAATGTGAACAAGCCATACTCTACCGTCCATGCTTATGATGCCATGTTTATGAGGGATAGGGATCTACTTGAAAGAGTCCAAGAGAGGGCTATGAAGATGATGAAAGGGATTGGAGCACTGCCCTGTGAGGAGAGGCTGAGGGACCTGGGGCTTTTTAGTCTGGTGAAGATCTAATCAATGTTTATGAATAATCTAATAAATGTTTATAAATATCCGAGGGCTGGGGGTCAAGAGGGAGGGGACAAACTCTACCCACTTGCGTCCTGTGTTAGGATAAAGGGCAATGGGTATGAACTACAGCACAGGAAGTTCCACCTCAGCGTGAGGAAGAACTTCGTTACTGTAGGAGTCATGGAGCACTGGAACAGACTTCCCAGAGAGACTGTGGAGTTTCCTTCCCTGGAAAGAGAAGGAAGTGCTGTCTGGATGCGTTCTTGTGCAATCTGAGCTAGATTCTACAGTCCTGCTCTGGTAGAGGGGTTGGACTCCATCTATGGAGGTCCCTTCCAACTCCTAACATTCTGTGACCCTGTGATCCTGTAATAGTACACTGCTAAAAAAAAAAAAAATAAATACAGTGGTGTACTTTTACCAGTTGAGCATGAAAGCTAAAAGTTAAAGGTACATACACAAACCCTGTGGTGAAATAATTTAAAAATATGACATGAAAGACAATTGAACTGCTGTCCATTCACTACGATGCATTATTGTGTCATTTACCCATGACTGTGCCTTCTCATATTCTGTGCCTTCTCTGTGAAACTGTTTGGACCTCTTAGAGTAAAAATTTCAGTCACACTATGATTTAGAAGTTTAAAAAAAATATATTTCTTTTCTTCTTCCAGAATATAGATTCTCTGTTTATTCTTCTGTTTTGGTTGTTTGGACCTCCTAGAATAACAATTTAAATCACATTATGATTTCATAGAGCCACAGAATGTTAGAGGCTTGGAAAGGACCTCCAGAGACCATTGAATCCAACCCCTCTGCCAAAGCAGGATCACATAGGATAGTCCAAAGAGGAATGCATCCAGGTGGGTTTTGAAAGTCTCCTGAGAATGAGACTCCACAACCTCCCCTCTCCAGAAATCAAATTTTACGTTTCTTCTTCTGACTAAGCTTTATTTGGTGTTAATGAACAAAATTTCACTGAGCTATGACCTCTTAGAACAAAAATTTAATTCCCATTATGATTTAAAAGTTTTGAAAACCACATTTCTGTCTCAAGAAATCAGATTCTGTGTTCGTTCCTCTGAATAGCTTTTATTTGGTGTTGCTGAACAACATTTCACTGAGCTATTCTTTAAACTTTTGTATGTTTTAGCTCTCTTTTTTTTGTTTATTCACTTTTTAAAGGCTGTGACAAGATAACAGCACTGATGACTGCAAAGCATAAGCAGCTTCATGACTGGAATAAGGACAGAAGAGAAGATGTTTTCACTTCCAAGCTGATTAAAAGTATAGAAAGCACAAAAATTGTTACCTAGATGTGTTACAGAGGAGATTTTTAATTTCCACTTGTTTTGGGAAATCATCGAGATGTAAGGACAAGGTCTTGAAGTAATAATGCCTGACATTTAGTTCTTTTCCCTGGCTGAAAAAGCTGATCACTTCCTTAAGTTTGAGTGCATAAAAAGAAGATCTCATATCACACAGAACCTTAGAAATTGGAAGGGACCTGCAGAGATCGTTGAGTCCAACACCTCTGCCAAGGCAGAATCACCTAGGGTAGATCACACAGGAATGCATCCAGGCAGGTTTTGAAAGTCTCTAGAGAAAAGGACACTTACATAAACTTACATATATCTTACATAAGCAGCTGCATGTCATTATTTATCAAAACCAGGTTTTGGTTTCTCTTGTGCCAACAGTATCTTGATGACTACACAAGAAAAAAAAA
>VWZE01025973.1:210391-222338 GCA_013396675.1 Eubucco bourcierii | reverse complement strand
AAAAAAAAAAAAAAAAAAAAAAAAAAGAAATAATTGCATTTCTGTCCAATATTAAAGAGAGCCAAATCACTTCTGCTCTGTGAGTCATTGACCTCATCAATAGATTTAGACTGCCCGGAGGGGCCGGTCCTATCCACCATCTCAGGAAGTGTTATTTATAAGTTAATCGTTGAGTTGGTAAAACTTCCCTTTCTATCTCTTGCAATAAAAACCAGGAAAGTATTTCTCTTAGAAGGGATGGTGACAGTACTTGAATACAACTCTGTGGCTGCAATTTTCTTTTTTGACAAAGGCAGACACTGTGTTTAGTGTTTTCCTACTCAAGATAATTTCTTTCCTTTGAGAAAAATGTCTTCTCTTTGTTTAAAAATCTGCAGACTGAGACTAAACTGTGAAACTGAAGCATCTTCAGCACTTTTTCTGTACTACTTTAATTCATTAGAATTCTTTTGTCACTGTTTTTCTGTCTCACATTTTCACATTTCTGTTTAAAGTGTCTGCATGTTCAGGATCTGACTCTCACATAAGCAAAACCTTCTTCAAAGGAGCACAATTCTTGACAATCTGTTTTCTCTCTTTTCAGAAAAGAAAGGAAATTTGAGCATCATCTCAAGCAAATAGCTTTGGTTTTCTATTTATCAGATTTTACATTGTAAAATATGACTATAGGCAAAACTCCTTTTGTCGAGGTCTTTGTGGTGTGAAGGTAGGAATTTTTATGTAAAAGTTATTTGTTGCTTAAATTAAGTGATGGAAAACAGAGATTTTTCATACTGTTCTGCTCCCAAAGCCAGCATTGAATTAATTCCTAGGTGTTAATATCAGACTTGCACACATGCCACTGGATGTTAGCCATGGTCCTAGAGCTGCAGTAAAAGAAGGACAGCCTTATATTGGGAGAAGTGTTTTGAGGAATGAAGATTGCCCTAACCTCTAATATCTCTATAATCTGGTGTGATGAAATATCTGGGGTTGCAATCTCTCACTAATTGGAAGGGCATTGTAATTGCTGATTCAAGGACTGAGTGGCAGATGGTTTATATTTCCTTGTGTTAATTGATCTAATGTGAGGTATCCCTGCCCATGGCAGGGGGGTTGGAACTAGATGATCCTTGAGGCCCCTCTCAGCCCTGACAATTCTATGATTCTGTGATTCTAATTTAAGGCATGAGCTCTGCTCAGGTTCCTGACAGTGCAGGTGTGTACTCGCCATCTGTTTGGTTGATTAGTACTTATAGCCACATTCATTCCACATCACCGTGGTGCTTAAAGTAGAAACCTGATTGTCCTAAGCTTCCTGGATAATCTGGGAGATAAAACATTTCTTCAAAAGTGAGTCTTCCTAGTTTGTCTCCTTTCTCCACTAAGTGATAATGAAGGTAACTAGATTCCTATCTTAGGTTAGATACTTAATTGAAATGGAGATGGAATGTGTTGGAGCTTTGACACCAGTTCGAGTCAGGTTTCTAGATGAGGCAGAAGTTCACACATGGCTCTGTGCTTGACCTGTATTATTATTAGAGAGTATTTCACTTAAACATAAAAGAAAGCCTTCTTTGCTTTGAAAGTGGTAGAGCACTGGAGCAGGCTGCCCAGAGAAGTTGTGGACTACTGTGTATAGTTCTGGAACCCCCAACAAAAGGACACTGAACTGTTAGAACAAGTCCAGAGGAGGGCCATGAAGATGATCAGAGGGCTGGAGCAGCTCTGCTATGAGGACAGGCTGAGACAGTTTGGGCTCTTCAGCCTGGAGAAGAGAAGACTTCAAGGACACCTTGGAGTGGCCTTCCAGTATCTGAAGGGGGCCTACAGGAAGACTGGGGAGGGACTGTTGACAAGGTCTTGTAATGACAGGACGAGGGGCAATGGTGAGGTGCCTGGAAGAGGTGAGATTTGGACTAGATGTTAGGAAAAGTTTCTTTCCAGTGAGGGTGGTGAGACATTGGCACAGGTTGCCCAGGGAGGTTGTGGCTGCTCCCTCCCTGGAGGTGTTCAAGGCCAGATTGGATGAGGCCTTGAGTGCCCTGTACTAGTGGGAGGTGTCCCTGCCTCTGGCAGAGGGTTGGAACTAGATGATCTTTGAGATCCCTTCCAACCTAAACCATTCTATGGTTCTGTGACTCAAGACTTTTATAACCCACCTGCATATGCTCCTCTGCAACCCAATCCAGATGACCCTGCTTTAGCGTGGGGCTTTGACTAGGTGATCTCTGGAGGATCTCTACCATTTTGTGACTTTGCATTAGTCTGCTCATGTGAATGTTCTGATAGCTGTTTAACATCACCAGGTTCAGAAATACAGAAATGAAGTTTAGTCTATAGAAAAATCACAGAATTGTAGAAACTTTCAGCTCGGAAAAGACCTACAGGATCACCCAGCCCAACAGGTATCCCTAAACCATATCCCCAGGCACCACATCCAAACGACTTCTAAAGACATCCAGAGTTGGGGCCTCAACCACCTCCCTGGGTAGCCCATTCTGATCTTGCTGTGAAAAAAATTTTCCTAATATTTAGTCTAAAATGAAATTAATGAAAGTCAGGATAACTAAATTGTTAAAAACTATTGGAAACTACTGTTAGGATCTCTAGGAATGTATCAAAAGAGACAAGAGAGGGTAAATATGAAAAATGGCAATTTTTGGTTTGACAACACTTCACAAAAATATGTGCATCTGTGAAAGGGAAGGTTAAAATGGTTTTACAACATTGTCATTTCAGAAAGAAACCGTGGACTAGAAAGCAGGTCTAAATCCTAAAGTAGAAGAAAATAGGGAGCAAATATTCAGATATTTTATCCTGGGAAGTGTCCATATGAGTTTTGAATATCTGCAATCTCTCACAAATATTGCTTATTTAATTTCTATTTTCTTTGGTTAGTAATAACATAGAAAGCTTTTTGTTTAGAGCTTTGTCATGAGATATAGCTGAAATAGTTAGATGTGTTAGAACTCATCCAGATTGGATGAAACCTTGAGTAACCTGTACTAGTGCGAGGTGTCCCTGCCTATGGCAGGGGGTTATAACTAGATGATCCTTGAGGTCCTTGTCCCTTCTAACCTTACTATTCTATGATTCTATGGTTCTATGAACTCACACAAAGATTTAGGTTGGCTTCTGTTAGATCCCTAGACAGCATGGCTTTGATAAAGGCAGTACTGTGTGGTTATGTTTTAATTTAACTACTTTGTATACATGAGTTAAAGACTTCTGAAGATTGGAAAATGGTTCAGAACATTTTTGTTGGTTTTCAGCTCTCTGTATTTTTATTCCACTGTCCAATTACTACTTTTCTGAGACAATGTTTTAAATTTTCATTAATAATTTTAAATCAAATCAAATCAAACCTTCAAATCATATTTTTTATGTTATAAGAGATGCTGTCTTGTCTTTCAACGCATGGTTACTCTTTTGCCACAGAACAAGAGAGGAGTCTGACAGAACAAATGAATTCAAGATACTCTTGACAGAGCTTATAGAAGGACTAAGAAGTCTGTTAGCTTCATTGCAGGAACTGAGCAAATACATAGAGGAGTGAAAGTTTGGTATCTTCTACTCTAATCAGCAACTATACCTTGAGAACATTAATTTCCTGAATTTACTGATGAATAACAATAACCACGTTAAAGAACAGCAGAAATTGTTTGACCACCTATGCTGATGATGGGACAGGAAAATGTATATTCCTTGGAGTAAGCCTGACAAACTATCAAAAGGTCAAACAGTCAATGATCTTATAGGGCTGCTGCTTAATACTTAATAAAAGTAAAATAATGGCTTCTACTGTTAGATTGTTCTAATTCAGCATAGTTGACTTTGAGCAATTAACTCCCATTCATTTTGCATAAGCTGTTTAACTACTGAATTTCATATACAAAGCCAAACTCTTAATTTACATTTATATGTTGGGGAGTAATTTGATTTACCATTTCTCCTGTTTGCCATGAAATGTGCTAATGACATGTATAAAATTGATGAATACATATTCAAAAAGCCAAAGAACAGATCTGAAGAATCTCTGTTTGTCTACAGCATGCAGGGCATATCTGTCTGTTAGAAAAATGTCATTTCCCATATGAGCTGTGCTAATGTAGTACTTGTCATCCTAAGCCTCTTTTTTTTGCTGTGCAGCTGGTCAACCTATTGCATCTGCAAACTTTCTCTGCAACAATCACAAGACCAGCCTATGTCATGGCATTTTCAGAGCTCTCATCATCCANGCTTCTGCCCCAGATGGAGATACAACTAAAGTGTGATTTCAAAAATGCCAAAGAAAATGTGTGACAGACAGAAGTGACAAGGCTTTGTCTGCAGCTGGTGGTACAATAATGTAAAATGCCTTCCCATTGTCCCTAAGCAATATTTGTAAGGTTAGCTATGCTGTACTACTTGAACACATTCATTGAGCTCAACTGGACCATAAGCAGAGAAGACTCACATTGTTTGTACATGTGTATTAGTGTCTCAAACTGAGCCAGTTTTCATGCATGTTTAGTTTTTTTGATTTTTTTTTTATCCTTTGATTCTGGCATCTGTGAATCTAGGAGGCTACATGTCGCAGTATAAAAATGACTTGATCATCCAGACTGCAATGGTACTACCCCAGGCAAGTGTTTCACCTTCTTCAGTTCAGAACATAAAGTTCTACTAATAAAGATCTGGATTTATGGAAGAAAACTTCAGTAAAGTTCTAATTAGATATGAGAGGGGAAAAACCCAATCAAACAAAACAAGCAACATGAGAAGCCCGAGACTGGAACAAGTATTCTGTTAATAGAGATATTAAAAAATCAACTGGACAATGTGCTGAACAACCTGGTCCACTTCTGACCTGTTCTGAGTTGGAGGCTGGACTCACAACTCCATGAGTTTATGATTCTGTATGAGTGCAAGAAGTTGTTTGTCTAGTTGTTTGCAGTTGTTGACTACAGCAATATTACTTCTACTTGAATGTTTGATAAACAAATTGTATAAGTTTGTCACACACAGAATGTTAGGGGCTGGAAGTGACCTTGAAAGATCATCTAGTCCAATCTCCCTTCCAGGATAGGATCAGCAGATTAAGATCACACTGGAACACATCCAGGCAGGTCGTGAATATCTCCAGAGAGGGAGAATCCACAACCCCCCTGGGGCAGCCTGTTCCAGTGTTCTGTCACCCTCACAGGGAAAAAAGTTCCTCATGTTTCCATGGAACTTCCTATGCCTCAACTTCCACACATTGCCCCTTTTCCTGTCATTGGGCATCACTGAGCAGAGCCTGGCTCCATCCTCTTGGCACTCACCCTTTACATCTTTATAATGAGGTCACCCCTCAGTCTCTCCTTGTAAGGAAGATGTTCCATTCCCTTAATCATCTTTGTGGCTCTATGCTGGACTCTCTCAAGCAGTTCCCTGAGATCCTTCTTGCACTAAGGGGCCCAGACCTGGACACAGTATTCCAAATGAAGCCTAACCAGGGCAGAGTAGAGGTGCAGGGCCTCTCAACGTACTAGCAGCCCTTCTAATACACCCCAGAATGGCATTGGCTTTTTTCTTGGCCACAAGAGCACATTTCTGGCTTATGGTCAACCTTCTATCCACTCGGACCCTTAGGTCCTTTTCTCCTTCACTGCTCTCCAGCAGGTCAGTCACCAACCTTTGCTAATCCATGGAGTTGTTCTTTCGCAGGTGCAAAACTCTACACTTGCCCTTGTTGTACATCATTAAATTTCTCCCTGCTCAACCCTCTGGCCTGTCTGGGTCTGTCTGAATGGCAGTAGTATCTTCTGGTGTGTCAGCCACTCCATCAAGTTTTTCTGGCTACATAATTACTGGTAATTGGACAAGACAGCTAGGAAATATTACATTATTTTACTTTTCTAGATAATTAACAAATACATTCTGTTTCAAAGAACAGCTGCCTGCAGTTGCCTTAGTCCCCCCAAAGAAAAAGATTTTAATAAAGAAACTTCAAGATGCCACCTCTTTGTAAATGTGGTAATATGAAAATGGCAGAATATTCCTTTAGCTCTTTCTCTCAACCAGTGCCTTTCACTTTACCCTGAGGAAAAAACCAACAAATTTGTTTTGTCAAAATTTTCTTAGGAAACTGACATCACAGTCAACTAATGCCCTCCAATGAGTTTCCACCTTTCAATGTTTAACCTACCATCTGTTCAGTCCTACCTTGAGGCCCCTAAAGAAATGAAAGGGCTCAAAAGTCAATTGTTTGTTTGGGTGGTTTTTTTGTTTTGTTTTGTTTTTTTGCTGTGGGTTTTTTTTTTTTTCTGTTGTTCTAGGCATTTACATCTACATATAAGTAATTATTCAAACAGCTCTCACATAACCAAAGCAAGCAAAAAGACTGTCCTTAGAATATGGGAAGGCGTAGAATTTTACAGTAATCCTACTCGTAGTGCTGACTTGTGTAGGCAACTCTGTAGGTATTGTCATTTAAACATGAAATGAAGGTGCTGAAAACTGGTTTCACCCTTTGAGAGATATTTATGTGTTATGTGAACACCATTTTGTGATGGTTTGGGAGTTCCCTGTCCCCCACACTTTGTAAAATCACCCAGACTAGAACTCACTCGGTTGGAAGTTAAGGACTGAAGCTCTATTTACAGCTCAGCACAATGTACAAGCAGAGATATACACTATAGACAGGAATAGTTACAGAAACAGACAAGTTAAAGGTAATACAGAAACACAACTCCCCTCCCAGAAATCAGAGACCCCAGGAGGGGCTCCCGACCACCCTTCCACCTTCTCCCCGCCCCTGTACCTTACCCCAAGGTTTGCCTTACGCGCAAGGTAAATTGGGAGGATCAGCCAGGGAGCTTAGAAGGAAAGTGGTTAGTGAAGATTAATAGGCAAAGAGAAGCCAGAGCCAGAAGCTGCTAGACCACCCCAGACCCTGTTCTGTGTCCAGAGAGAGACAGAGTGAGACTGACTTATCTATGTTTATGGTTTTTTTCCCAAAACAATTTTTTCAGCAAGCCTATGAGTGAAATAGACATCACCATGTTTTCCTTTCACAGCCTATAGTGTAATTTTCTCTATTAAAATATTCCAATTAACCTCAAACAAGCACACGTTTTGACTAAATAAGGTTCAAGTATAAAGCCAAAGACATGGCTGTTAAAACTCTTTGGGTGATTGCTAAGAGAGGAGAGAACACTGACACTGTGGTGCTTGTTTGTTACCAACCAGTTTCTCAACAGGTTGCAGAGGATGAATGCTGACAGCCAGAGGACTTCTATTGTTTGTTTCTGGAAAGCCTCATCTGCACAGGGGATTTCGAGCATTTAACCATCTACCAAGTAAGCAGAGCATAATGCAAGCCAGCTAGGAACCTTCTGTGCTGTGTTGATGAACAATTTCTTAATATAAACGCTAGAAGGGCCAGGCAGCCTAACTGGCTGGCTAAAATTACCCAGGTAGAGCTAACATTAATAAAGCTGACATAATACCCATTCTCCTTAAGTTAAAAAAGGAAGATCCAGGGATGAAGGACTTCAGTCTCATGAAAAAAAAAAAAAGAAGTAGAATATATACTTTCAACATTTCTAAACATGATATGGACAAAGAAACTATCAGAAATAAAGGAATTTACCAAAGGTAGCTGAAACTTGACCAAATTTATTGCCCTAAATGTTTAAGTAGAAAACAGTTAATGTATTTTGAAAAGCTATTTCATAAAGGCTTTTGATAGCAACTCCCATTTCTTTACCCTCTCAGTCTCAGGATGTATGGGCTGGATGAATGTGTGATTGTTAAAAAACATCTCAACCACTGGGTTAAAAAAATATTAATCAACGATCTGACAGTCAGCTGGTAGATGCTATACAGTAGAGTATCCCACAGATGATATTGATGCCCACATTTTCCTGTAGTGTCATAAAGCAGAATATATGCACAAAAATTGTGCATGTTTGAAGAGTCTTTATTGTCTGTCCCTATTTCCTTAGTCAAAATAAATAAATATTATTATGTCCTGGGAATGTGAACATAATCCTTGAAACAAATATCAGTGTTTGAGTGGGTTTATGTCTTCGCTATTGGTGTCAAATGTTAAAATAAAGTATTATGCATTTTGAAGTTTGAATATGGGTGTGAGTATGAAAGAAAGCACAACCTCGATGAACTTTTGTTTGCTCTTTTTATGCTCATGTTCTTCGCATGTTTAATATAGAATCATAGAATGGAAAGGTTGGAAGAGACTTCAAAGATCATCTAGTTCCAACTCCCTGCCATAGGCAGGGACACCTCCCACTAGTACAGGGCACTCAAGGCCTCGTTCAATCTGGTCTTCAACGCCTCCAGGGAGGGAGCAGCCACAACCTCCCTGGGCAACCTGTTCCAATATCTTACCACCCTCACTGGAAAGAACTTCCTCCTAGCATCCAGTCTAAATCTCTCCTTTGCCACTTTAAACCCATTGCCCCTAGTCCTGTCATTACAAGCCCTTGTAAACAGTCCCTCCCCAACCTTCCTGTAGGCCCCCTTCACATACTGAAAGGTTTCTCTAAGGTCTCCTGGAAGCCTTCTCTTCTCCAGGCTGAAGAGCCCCAACTCTTGTAGCCTGTCCTCATGGGAGAGCTGCTCCAGCGCTCTGATCATGTTTGTGGCCCTCCTCTGGACCCGCTCCAACACTTCCGTGTCCTTCCTGTGCTGAGGGCTCCAGATGGGGGCTGGCATCTCTGGGTCCAGAGAACTGTACACAGTACTCCAGATGGGGTCTGGCAAGAGCAATGTAAAGGGGTAAAATCTCCTCCCTTGTCCTGCTGGCCATGCTGCTCTTGATGCAGCCCAGCCCTCGGTTGCTGTCTGGTCTGCATGCGCACACACTGCAAAGAAGCAGCAGCAACCCCAGCACACTGCTTGATAGCATAAATCACAATACAAATGAATAATGTAGAATGCTTAGAGAAAATATTCCCCTTGATTTTCCTGTAATTCAATACCAAAGAATGCAGTCATTTGAAACAGGTAAGCATTAAGGACAAAAGGTAGCTTTATTTGAATGGACTTGGAGTATTGTTACTTAAGGAATACTACATCTATTTGCAGATAGAAAACTTTATGGAAAGCTAGCGGTAGACTGACAGGGAACCCCCCAAATCTACTCTGTTTTATGCTTTATGACAGAAAAAAGTGCTTCCCCTAAGTTTATGAAGACCTGTATTCTACAAAAAGCATGATTTCTTCTCCTATGTAGCTATAAAAAATGTGATCTCTTCTTGCATGTAACTAACAAGAGGAAATGGCCTCTAGTTGTACCAGGGAAAGTTTAAATTGAATATTAGGAAAAAAATCTTCACTGAAAGGTTTGTAAAGCACTGGAACAGGCAGCCCAGAGAAGTAGTGGAGTCATCATTCCTGGAGATATTTAAAGGACATAGATGTGATGCTGAGGTACATGGTTTAGTGGTGATTTAACAGTACTGAGTTAATGACTGGACTCAGTAACCTTAAAGGTCTTTTCCAATTAAAATTATTCTGATTCTATAGCTGTCTTTACACCTTAGAAATAAAATTGAGTTAGGATAAAAATATCTACATATATGCATTTTCTGTCTTCCTAACTCACCTCCTTCTAATTTTAATTTCTTTTCAGAAGTGCTCAGAATACCAGACAAGCTCATATGCATGACATTTTCCTATGTGCTCTTTGTTTTCCTCTAAAAACACAGAATTATTTTTTTTAGTATATAAAAGGAGGTTCCAAGTATAATTTCCTATCCACTACTTCAGCCATGTCTCTTTCCTCTTGGTTTTACTTTCTCTAGGATACCAGAATAAACTGAGTAACTTTTTTTTTCTTTTCTGAAATAAATTTGACAGATGATGAAACAATGAAAGATGACTTTCTGGAACTTATTTAAACTGTCAGCAACAATTTATAATGAGTTCTTTTTATTATTCCTTTCAGTGCAATGTCCTTCTGTGATAGTGATTTCCAATGTCTGTGTTCCTGATGTCTGTTTGATTTCCTGGATATCATGAAAAAGTTGAGATGCTGCTTTTAAAAAATTACTTAACTGTGGCTTATTTAGTGAAATTTTATTCAGTAGTGGGCTAGAGAAAGATCACAGAATAGTAAGATTGGAAGGGACCTCAAGGATCATCTTGCTCCAACCCCCTGCCATAGGCAGGGACACCTCCCACTAGTACAGGTCACTCAAGGCCTCATTCAACCTTGTTGTAGAAGGGGTAATTAATTATTGTGTGATGATATTTTAAAAATATTAATAGAACTTATTAATATTAAATATTTGGAACTGGCGGCACCCAGATCACCAAAATAATAATAGTAATTATTATTATGCATCGTTATGAAAACTATATACAGGTTATAATAGGATCTAAAAATATTAAATATATATATTAATTGAACTTGACTAAACTGGCAGAGAAAGCTTTGCGGTCAGTGCCGCTTGCAGTCAATACTCCTCTTGCTCTCTAGATGGACGCAAGGAGCAACTTTCTGCTTATGGCAGAAGGCAATTAATGATTATTAGAGGCTTTTGGTATTTACTCACAAAAAATAATATTATCTGACAGTGCCCAAAGCTCGTGGCGGGATTGCTGTAGGTAGCTGTTAGAGACTTTAGAGTTTCCCCAGGCTTCTGGGCGCTGGAGTAAGGAGACAGACGATCACTGACCTGTTCCTGGCTTTCTGGACGATTTGTGTTGTCTTCGAGACTTCCGTCTGGGCAGAAGGCTTTCAGGTGCAGGCAGATGCCTTGCGGTGTGCAGTCTGGGCACGGTGTCACGCCGGCTATGCAGGCTGAATGCAGTAGCAGACACACCTTGTAATGGCAAAGCACACACTGCGCTCCCTGCTGATCTCCATTTATCCATACAGCCCGAGACTAATGGGCCTTTGGCCACAGGATAGCCAATCAAATGGCAGTTAGCCAAGATTTGACCATGTTGGGTGAAGCCATAGGCTTTCTTTACCCTTTTTAGGGCTGAACACAGCCTTGCACAATGCAACCGTGTGCACCTTGTTTACTGCAGTTGCTGGGCAGGCTACAGACACCAGAATTAGTGGCTCCAGCTTCTTTGTCCCTTTTCCCATGGTTGCTCTCCCCAAGATAGAAGGAGGGAGAGCAGAAAAATGTGCCCGGGCAAGACAGGACATGTAAAAACCTAATTTGGCCTGCTTAGGCCTACCACGACAAACCTGGCCTTGAAATCTTGAGACCTCTTGAGACCAATTGTTAAAATTCACCCAAAAATCTCAACATGTTGGGAAAAGTCTTTCATCTCTGACAGAGTCTACTTCCAATCTTGCATAAGTTAATCATCAATAGATTATACCTACAAACAGATCCTGATTTGAAGGTTCACAAAAGACATTCTTTCTCTTGGACATTAATTGGATTGTGCAAAATAACAAATTTGTAAAAAAAAATAAATCCTTTTGAGAATAAAACCCTTGGCATCTTCTAAATCTACCACCACTAATCTGTATATTTCCCAACTAAATAATTTCCTTTATGATCATAATTAAGAGTAAATATACATGTTGCAAAATTATACTGCCTTCTACTTCTTGCCACCTATTTTAATGATGATACTTGATTTCTAGAGGCATCATTTTGCTTATAGCTCATATTTATGAATGAATTTGAAAGAGAAGCCTTCTGGAATGCATCACTGAGATTGGGATAAACTTTCTATGTATATCTATTTCACCTAATAATGGAATCTTTTTATGACTGTTATTATTAATTTCATTAAAATTTAAATTATTGGTTTGTTTTAAATGTTCAACATTGTATTTTCATTACAATGTTTGATATAGCTAAATGTCTTTCAGTCTCTTCTTCTGACAGATATTTCCCACTTTGTAAATAATTACATTCCATTTGGTTTATTTGCTTAAAGGTCAAATGAACAGTTTGAGCAAATAAATATGCATCATTTGTCTTTATGACTAAGATTGAACAGGAAA
>VWZE01025973.1:187174-210383 GCA_013396675.1 Eubucco bourcierii | reverse complement strand
CTTTTGTTTTTTTGAATAAAATTTAAAAGGAAAATTTTTTTTTTTTTTTTTTTTTTTTCTTCTAGAGGAAGACACATTTTGCCTTCATTTTTACTCCCATATTTCCTTTTTCAGATCTGGTATTTTAAATTTAAACTAGTTCTGTCTCATTACAATGGCAGGCATCTTGAGCTGGGTTATATGACCCCTAGGTGCAAGCAGGATGTACCTTCATTTCTTTTTCCTAAAGTCTTTGCATTATTACTCTTCCATTGCTCTTAAAGCATAGTCTTATCAAAGAAATGCTTCTCTTCAGGGTGTTTCTCTGATTTATGCTATGCTATGCTAAGAAAAAAGAACTGATTTAGGATCTAGTCCCTTTGCATCTCTTGCTAAATGCAGTGGGGCTGGATTCTGCTATGCTTCATCAAAGCTACTTCCTGTTGCATCCATCCTCCCTACTTTATGCCTTGAAGCATGTGAGGAGTATGGAAGTGTGAGAGATTAAATTTTGTCTTTCTTGTACATGTAAATCAGCCAAGATAAAAATCACCTTTGCTCAGATAGTTTGCCTGAGTGCTCAGGGATGTGTATTGAAGTGAGAGGTGAGGCAGAGGGGCGAAAACCCCTGGTGGTACTGGACTCTGCAAGGCATGAGGGCTCCCAGAATGTGCAACAAAGATAAGGTCATCTCTACACATCAGCTACCCAAAAAGGGAGGATGGTGTAAAAGGCTTCTGGACCATGCAACAGATTGACCATTTTGCCTGACTAGCCTCAGATGTGTGTTTGGTATATGGACAGGTAAAGGGCACAGAAGGGGGTGGAGGTCCTGCCTGGAGCCAGACCCCTGCAAACTTATAAGAATACAGAGGAGGAGTTCCTGGGGGAGGGGGCTACATCTAGACACACACCTGATTGTGACTAAAAACTATACAAAAAGACCTGAGCAATGCCTACTTGAGAGAAGGACTCCCCAGAAGAACTCCACTAAAGACATCACTTGCTGGAAACATCCCTGGGCAACACAAACTGAAAAGGACTTGGACTTTGGAAAACTTTTCTCTCCCCTCCTCTGGCCGATGGTAATATAATCCCTTTCTCTGCTCTCCTCCTGTCTTCTCTTTCTCTCCCCTGCCCCTTTCTCTGCTCTCTTCACTTTATCCTGTAATAAATAGTCTCGCTTTTGATATTTGATCTCACTTCCACCTTGGTTCCACAACACGGAAATACATAAGAACAAATCTCTCTCCTCCAGACCCAGACAGGAGGAACTCTGCTAAGTTTTAATCCTTGAACTTCACGACTGAGTGAGCTACAAAGTTATAGGTGGTTTCAGGTTTCACATGATAAAAACAAAAGTAGTCTCCTGCCATTCCCATACTGAACTCTGTGTCCTTTTGACAATGGACTCACCTACTACTTCAGTTGTATCACTGCTGGTAATATTAATGCACAGTTTTATGTCTTGTTTGCTTGACAAAGAGTTTGAGCAAATAACTTGTTTATTTAGCTTATTTGAACTAGACTTTGTGTTCTGTTTGAACTCTGTTCAGGAAATCACGTTTGAAAGAAAAATATTTCTTGTTCCATCTATTTTTGTGAATGGGGAAGAAATTAGTGTTGTGCTTGTTAATTCCTCCGTGCCTGGAGTATACAAACTCAGACATAAGACAGCATGTTCAATATGTCTTACTCCTTTGTTGAAAGCCTTTAAAATTAATAAACCCAGCACTGTCACCAACCAAAAGGCCCCAAAGTAGACCAAAACCAGGTATAATAGATAGAAGATTTATTTAGAAATGTCCACCCCAACTCTTGGCAAACTTTTTCTTCCCTCACACAACTTCTTTTGCTCTTTTCTTTCTCTTTCAGTGTATGTCACTTGTAGCAATACAAACAAGAAGAGGGAGAATATCATTACTTTTATGAACAGTACAGCTAGAATAGTTGTAGACTGATGCTTAAATTCCAGAATCAATAAATTTGTAACACCTGCTACAGAATCATCTACAGCCTGTTCAGAATCACGTAAGAAAAGGAAGACTTCCAGGTTCCAGAGGCCCAAATCCATCGGCATTCTCTGAACATGATACAAGGAGACACACAGCAAAAATCTGCTAAACCAGACATACCTCTTCAGGAGTCTTAAACTCATTTTTTTGCTGTAAAGGAATTGTAATGCACTAATTGCACATCATGGCAGCAAAATACATCAATGTCATAAGATCAGAGTTAAGGGAAAACAAACAAAAATCTTCTGACTGATCAGGAAGAGAAAAAAAAAATCCTAGAAGCCAAATGTTAATAACTTGTGCATGGGAAAATTTTCAGGTACTTGGTAGACTTTCAGGATTGGACACAGCAAAAAAAAAATAATTTGTTACTGCCTTTTCTACAGTGCTGTCATCTTTCCTCTCAAGAAGTAAAAGTTTGCTAAGCCTTTCCTTATACATTTATTTTCAGAAATGTTAGCTTATTACTCTCTATCTTTCCATGACTCCATCTGAGGTTGTCTTTCAACAGCTTCCATCTGGATAGTCTGTAGACATTAAAAACTTTGACTCTTATATAGAATGAATTAATTTGGGACAGCTGAAACAGTGTCATTCCTGCAGACTCCCTAGCTCCTGCCAGGCATATTAATGTAAAGTACATTAAAGTTAGTTCTGGTTTATGTTAGCATAACAATCTGTAAACTATGATGGTTCAGCAGCAGCCATGCCTTCCACAACCTGCTCAGATATTCCTGCTGTTGGAGCGTAAATTTTTGGCAGAGAAGCAGAATGAGGAACTGAGGATGGTAACCACTGTAGCTAGACAAATTTAAACCAGTGCTATAAATGACTCAGCATCTGCAGCAAGAGCAGAACATCTCCTAAACTTCGTTGTAACTGGGATGTTCAGTTCAGAAAACACAGATGATGTCTGGCTGAATTTTGTCACTGGGTATGACAAGAATAGCTGCATTCAGCATTATTGCAGCACATACTTTAAATGTTCTTGTACCTCAGGGCATGCAAGTTTAACTCGGGCCACTGACTTTAACATGGCAGGGTTTTCTTTTTCTCTGTGCTAACACTCGAACCTAATTTCAACTTGTGGAAAACTTAAAGAAGAATGACGAATCAATAGCTATCAAGATAATAATAACAGGGCAGTTCAAATGAGTGTTCTCTGAACAAATCACTATTCAGACAACTTAGGAAGATACAGAAGTCCCTGGGTGCTACATTGAAGTTTGCCCCTTCCTGAGAGCAAAGCTGAATGGCTGGTTCCAGTATAACTCCAAGACTATAGAACTTGTTTCATCTATTTTCTCAGAACAACTTTGAAGAAGTGAAAAATCAGGAGGCAGTCAAATATTCAATCTATGTAACAAAAAGTTAAGTCGCATGATTTTTGAAACACTTGAATATAATGAGGCACTGAAGATACATTGCTGTTTTTGAGTGACAGAACAGCATAGGTGTCTGTGAACATAGAGATTCCCATACGAGGAAGTTATTGTTAAAACAATGTGAACTTTGCATGAGTTTGTCAACTGAAAGAAAATAACCTCTAGACATATGAATAATGATGATGGATTTAATATCTTTTTAGGTATGTTTGAAAAACTGCTTTGAGTTCTGCCTGCAACTACAAGGAAAACCTGAGATGATTTGTCTTCATTGAAAAACAAAATGACTATCTTACAATTTATAACCCTAATTAATTTGCTTGTTTGAAGAGAACGCATTATCTGCATAAACACAAGCAGCTGAAACAAAGATGTCTAATTTATCTCATTTAAGAGATAAAAACAGATCTTGATATGTATTATACAAATCCACTTTTCTACATCTGTCTAGGAGAAATAAAAGTTCAGGAAAAATAAAAGTTGTAGAGATATTACCTAGGAACTAAATACATATCTAGCTAAACAAGATATTATTAGACCACCATTATACAAACAGAGGAGATATTCTCAGAAGAGAAAATCTCCTTTTATTGCTTAAAAAAAAATCTTTATTTTGAAGCTATACATAAAATGTATTAAGACTGACATTGCACATTAGACATCCTCTGGAGACTTAGAGATCCTCCTCAGGACATATTCTAGTGATGCACCTGCTTACTTCACGATAGTTAAGATTCGCTCCACTTTGAATACTTCCTTTTGAACTTTTATGGCAATATGAAAGCACCATACGGATTTTGCAGGGGAAGAGGCTGATCAAATACCCTGCTGAAGAAATGCAGCATGTGTGATGGAGGGATTTCCTGCCTGTCAACCTGCAACTGCACATTTCCAACACTCATAGGATAGTAGTTTTCCCTCAGATCTGATTGGCCTGTTTGTATGGGTATCCTTTGACCTATTTCAGTGTAAGATTGCAAAGTTAGTCTAATAAGCAGAGTTTTGCTAGCAGTATTCATTTTGACAGCAACAAGTAAGGAACCATTTGCAAAGCAGCTTAGCAGATAGATTGGAGTATATGAAAACCTAGTGGCAAACTGGCACGGAGAAATCTCTCACTGATACAGACAGATTGAGAGAGTTGGGACTGTTCAATCTGGAGAAGAAAAGGCTCTGAGAAGACCTTACTGTGGCCTTCCAATATTTGAAGGGGAGCTACACGAAAGCTGATGAAGGACTTTTTAGGGTGTCAGGTAGTGATAGGACTGGAAGAATAGAGCAAAAGTAGAAATGGGTAGGTCCAGATTGGATGTCAGGAAGTTCTTCACCATGAGGGTGGTGAGACACTGGAACAGTTTGCCCAGGGAGGTGGTAGAAGCCTCATCCCTGGAAGTTTTTAAGGCCAGGCTGGATGTGACTCTGAGAAAACTGATCCTGCCCATGGCAGGAGAGTTGAAGCTAGATGATCCTTGAGGTCCCTTCCAGCCCAGACAATTCAGTGATTCTATGATTCTATACAGCTGCAGTGGAAAGAAGATGCCTGATCAAGCTTTAAGATTAAGAATAAAAATGCCAAACTAAACAAAATTAGTTTTGCTTTAATCTTTGTGGAAAAAATCAAAACCAAAACAACCTTCATAGGAGTAAGGTAAAGATGATAGGCAAAAACAAAATTTGCAACTGTAAAGTTGGGAGTTTAGGATTTTACTTCAGTAAGAGCAGATTCTTAATGCTTTAAAGCCATAAGGCACCATAATGTCATCCAATCTGATGTCCTGTAGAAAATATATCTTGATTTGACAGTCATTAACTAAGGGAAACAATTCTGTGAAATTCACATAACACTTGGGAAGCTGGCTGGCATGCTTGGGGGAAATAGTCTCTTGGTTTTGCAAGAAGTCTGGAGCTCACACTAGTGACAAACTCACTGTTCAAATTCTTTTGTCTCTTTTCCATGAGGATTTGATATAGCAAGGCTACATGTACTCTTAAGTTGCATGTTTTGGTTTTTTTTTTTCAAAAGCCTGTTTTTGCAGACTTTGTGGTTTTGCACATTTAGGAAGGAGTTTTCAACTGCTTTGTTGATGCTTCATCAAAACTCAGAGGTTAAAGCTGTATATTAACCTGCTTAATTGTGCATATTTTAGCTTTTACACCACATAGGATCCTGTATGTGAGGTATCCTGCTGTTCAAAGACCTCCATAATACTGTGCATAATAAGGGAGGTTAATGACTCTAAGATTTCCTGGCATTTGCCAGGCTGAAACGGATCTTTCGTGCAGTTTTCGTTGTGTAACAAGTGTAATATTGTGGGACTTTGGTCTGAGTAGAAGATTTACCATTGCTTAGCCTTTTACAGGGGAAGTGTTTGAGATGTTTGTGCCTTGTATATAGGGAAATGTTTGGGATGATGTCAAGACCGGATCTCTTTCTGCATAGAGCACACCACTGGTACTCTGCACTCTCTTGGTGTTGAATTCCGTGCCCATATTTCTCCTTGTGGACTGAATCTCTGGACTTGAACAACTATCCTGGAAAATCTTGCAGTTGTTCCACTTCACTTGGTCACACTAGGACTTGGAGAAGCATCAGCTCAGGGGAGACCTTATTGCTCTCTACAACTACCTGAAGGGAGTTTCTAGACAGGTGGCAGTTGGTCTCTTCACCCAGGCAGCCAGTGACAGAACAAGAGGACACAGCATCAAGCTGTGCCAGGGCAGGTTTAGGCTGGGTGTTAGGAAGAAGTTCTTCACAGAAAGAGCGGTTGGTCATTGGAATGGGCTGTCCAGGGAGCTGGTGGAGTCCCTGTCCCTGAAGGTGTTTAAAAGGAGACTGGGTGAGGCACTTAGTGCCATGGTTTAGTTAATTAGAAGGTGTTAGGTGATAGGTTGGACTCAATAATCATGAGGATCTTTTCCAACCTGACTGATTCTGTGACTCTGTGATCAAAGTAGTACAGCAAATAAGCAGCCAATCACTGGGTTCAGGCTTTTTGTTAAGACTGATTTTTTTTTTTTTTTTTCCTTCAGGCTTCAGATGTAAACCTGACTTTAGTAAAACAAATTTAACAAGTGGAAAAGTGTGGAGTAGACTAGCCACTGTTTTCAGTTCCTGAAGTCAGTGTAGAGGCCTAGACGTATGCAAGCTGTTCTGTCTGAAGCATATGGCCTGGTGCACTGCTTTTACAGATCCAGCATATTTTGCATTTTTTTACAACATGACATATGGGTTATGTTTCCTTCTTCTTTTTTTGAATTTTTTTTTTTAATGTCTTGAGTTCTACGGAAGTCTCTGCCTTTGCTGTCACCCATGACTGGGGGATGGGAGTCAGGGTGAGACAGATGAACCAGAAACTCCTATGGCTCCTTACGGAAAAAAATGAGACTGTTGTATCTCTAAGCAATTAACAGACTCTGTCCTGCAACTCTTGGTGTAACTGAAGGCTGAATGTTGTCCCCTGGCTTAAGAACTGCCCCTGCGAGCAGCAGAGACTCCTTGGTTTCCTGTGTATGAGCAGGGCCCAATAACTGAACTGAAAAGGTCTGCAGGTGATTAAAAGGCAGATTTTGGTTTTTTTTTATGCTAACAAATAATCAGAGTCTGAGCTCATAGACACCATCAGTTACTACTGTGATGGCAGATACCTTCTTCCCACAAGTGTTCCTAAGATGACTGATTTTTATGGCCTGGATGCTGTGAGTCTGAATGAAAAGGAATTAGAAATAACCGATTCAACAAACACTGACGTTATTCTAATGAAACCACAAGTGAAATCTTGGATCCCCTTTGGTATTGCCAATACCAAATATTACAGTAACCTAACCTTGCTGTGGCATAACTACTGTCTGCACAGTCAGTCAGAAATGCTGGGGTTTCAATGTTTAACTAAATAACATCCCTTTCTCTAAACCCAGCATTTAGCAATACAGAACTAATGGCAGAACAAATCACATGTCACAGAATCATGGAATTAACCAGGTTGGAAAAGAACTTCGAGATCATCAAGTCCAACCTGTTACCCACCAGCATCTAATCAACTAAACCATGGCACTAAACATCACTAAACATTTGACTGGAGAGCAACCAAACAGAAAGGGATCTGGGGGTGCTGATTGGCACCCACCTAAACATGAACCATCAGTGTGCCCAGGTGGTCAAGAAGGCCAATGGCATCCTGGCCTGCATCGGGAATAGTGTGGCCAGCAGGAGCAGGGAGGTCATTCTCCCCCTGTACTCTGCACTGGTTAGACCACACCTTGAGTACTGTTTCCAGTTCTGGACCTCTCAATTTAAGAAGGACATTGAGGTGCTTGAGAGTGTCCAGAGAAGGGCAACAAGGCTGGTGAGAGACCTCGAGCACAAGCCCTATGAAGAGAGGCTGAGGGAGCTGGGATTGTTTAGCCTGCAGAAGAGGAGGCTCAGGGAAGACCTTCTTGCTGGCTACAACTACCTGAAGGATGGTTGTAGCCAGGAGGAGGTCGCTTTCTTCTCTCAGGCAACCAGTAACAGAACAAGAGGACACAGTCTCAAGCTGTGCCAGGGGAAATTTAGGCTGGAGGTGAGGAGAAAGTTCTTGACTGGGAGAGTCATTGGCTACTGGAATGGGCTGCCCAGGACAGTGGTGGAGTCACCATCCCTGGAGGTGTTCAAGGCGTGTTTGGCCGTGGCACTTGGTGCCATGGTCTAGTCTTGAGGTCTGTGGTAATGGGTTGGACTTGATGATCTTTGAGGTCTCTTCCAACCTTGGTGATACTGTGATTCTGTGATATTGTGATAACATCCAACCTTTTCAAAAAACACTTCCAGATGATCATAGTCAAATAAATGGCACCAAAGGAATGCTTGTAAGGCAACTGGGAAGGCTCGCAGATGGTTCACACAGAGCTTAGGAGGTTGAAATAACTTTTAAAGTTAAGCATAATTGATAGATTTTAGTATGAAGGAGATGGTCCAATTGAAATCAGTCAGAACTCACCTTTTAATCTGAGAGGCTTGAACAGAGTTAGTGAGACATTTCTGCTACTGCTACTGAAAAACCTGATTTTAAATATGATAGATAAAGGATCGTATAAATGTGACCATCAAATTGAAACTATTTTCAGCTTCAATGAAAGTCAGTAGCACTTCTTTCAAGGTTTAAGGAAGGGTCATTTTATAACTTTTTTTTTTTTTTTAATGGATTCTTTATCTTACTCTCAGCCTCTGTAGTCAAGAATCACAATTTGAATAGTAATCAATGCGTTGATTTCTGTCCTGCTTGTCAAATATGACACTTTGTACTTTTCTTACAGGGTAAGAAATGCAAAGTGATGTTAAGAGATTTTGTCACACCAAGGACAGAGAAGAGGATTTTTAACAAAAAAGGAAACATGTCAGTACTTTCATTAATGTGTTACTGCATAAGGAACTTGCATTCAACTTTAAATTGCTGACAAAAGTCTACTTAGAAGAAATAGAAGTAAATCTGTTTCATTTGTTTGATGGGTGGTTTTTATTTTATTTATTTATCGATTAATTTTCTCACTTGTTTATTTATGTATGTATGTATGTATTTATTTATTTAATATCACAATTTCTCCAGGATCTACATATTTTTTTCCTGCTTTGTGCTACCTCTGACCAACTGTGCTATGGAAAACAGTAGAGAATATAATGGCCAGAAGTATATATATATATGCCCTATATTATATGAGAAAGTGTGGTTTTCATCTTTTTCACTCTTACTTCACAGTAAGTACCAGAGTGAGCATCAACCCTTTTACAGGTTTGAATTGGTGTGACGGTTTGGGAGTTCCCCACCCCCCACACTTTGTAAAATCACCCAGACTAGAACTCAACTGGCTGGAAGTTGAGGAATGAAGCTCTATTTACAGCTCAGCACAATGTACAAGCAGAGATATACACTATAGACAGGAATAGTTACAGAAATAGACAAGTTAAAGGTAATACAGAAACACAACTCCCCTCCCAGAAATCAGAGACCCCAGGAGGGGCTCCCAACCACCCTTCCACCTTCTCCCCATCTCTTGTACCTTACCCCAAGGTTTACCTCACACTCAAGTTGAATTACGAGGATCGACCGGCAGGTGGATTAGAAGAAGATTAGTGGTTAGTGAAGATTAATAGGCAAGGAGAAGCCAGAGCCAGAAGCTGCTGGACCAACCCAGACGCTGTGCTGTGTCCCCAGAGAGGGACAGACAGAGAATGCCTTATCTATGTTTTGGTTATCTTTCCCAAACAATTTTCAGCAAGCCTATGAGTGAAATAGACATCATGATGTTTTCCTTTCACAACCTATAGTGCAATTTTCTCTATTAAAATATTCCAATTAGCCTCAAACCAGCACAATTTGGTCAAAGGAAGGTTACTTTGGTCAAACCAGAAGTCACTCTCTGTAAATATATCTGCTACTACAGTAGGGCAGATTAAATTATGTTTACTGATTTTCTTCAAGTATCAAGTCTACTCTTACCCTTGAGCTTTACCACTCAGTTAAAAATCTGCTCTTCTAACAATGTAATGCCATAAATGCAATATTTTATTCAAGGCCAGATTCGATGTTCCTTATCAATGATAGTGAAAATGTGAAAATTTCACTCTTTGCAAATATGAAAACTAGAGAAGTGCTAATTTGTCATAATCTGTGTGAAAGAGGGCTCGTGAAGTTGGAGAGGCTTTGTAACAACTGGCAAGCATACCGAAGAAAGTTCACCTCTACCCTCCTGCTTATTCACATTTCCTAAAACTCCGTTTTAACATTTTCAGAGTTCAACTCTGGGAGGGATTTATCTCAGGTTTTACATAGAGATTCTCACAGAAATGTGTTTTAAATGTGTATTAAAACATGAAAAAATTCCTATTGTGTCATAGTTTTCTACGCAATTTTTGCTAGTTTGTAACACAGAAAGAAATGTTATCAGGAAGTATTTCTAGCAGGATTTTAGATAACATAAAAAGGCAAAAAAAAAATACAAATTTGGAAGAGGGGGGTTTGAGTCTTAAGAAATACCTGAGAAAGGTAAAAAAAAACCCAAACCCCACAAAAGAATGATACAAGTTTATGAAAGCACTAATTATATTGCATCAATCATTAAAATAGTATCTATCCATCCTAGATTAAAACCTCTACAGATCTGAAGCTTAATGCAATAACAGCTCAGCTGAGCATTTCATATATTTTTGATTGAAACTGAAAAGGAGTCCCCAGCACAGGAAGGACATGGAATTGTTGGAGCAGGTCCAGAGGAGTGGCACGAAGATGCTCAGAGGGTTGGAGCAGCTCTGCTATGAGGACAGGCTGAGTTGGGACTCTTCAACCTGGAGAAGAGAAGGCTTCGAGGAGACCTTAGAGTAGCCTTCCAATATCTGAAGGGGGCCTACAGGAAGGCTGGGGAGGGACTATTTGCAAGGTCTTGTAATGACAGGATGAGGGGCAATGGGTTTAAACTGGCAGAGGGGAGATGTAGGCTGGATGTCAGGAGGAAGTTCTTTACAGTGAGGGTGGTGAGGCACTGGCACAGGTTGCCCAGGGAGGTTGTGGCTGCTCCCTCTCTGGAGGTGTTCAAGGCCAGATTGGATGAGACCTTGAGTGCCCTGTACTAGTGGGAGGTGTCCCTGCCTATGGCAGGGGATTGGAACTAGATGATCCTTGAGGTCCCTTCCAACCTTACCATTCTATGATTCTATGATTCCTTTAATTTTTGAATAATATTTTTTTTATAACCACTTGTCTTTTTGATGATAATTTTCAGCAGATCAAATATGAGAGGAGAGTTAGAATCACAAAATAGATTTGGGTACTTTTTTTTTTTTTTATGAAAAAATGAAAAAATTGAAGGAAAATTGCACTTTTGCACTGGGTTATAATTCTTAATGAACCCAAATTTGGCCAGAAACCAAAGAAGCAAAAATGTGTGGGTACTTGTGGAAGGAAAGGTTTCATTTCTCCAAACATATGCTACTACAGTTTATTTTAAACTTTTTGAAGCTGTGCAAGTTTTCATTTTTAAACAGCGCTCAAGAAGATCCTCAGTGAAATGCAACTTGCTAAAAGCAGGGGAAAACAAAAAGAGGAAAAAAAAATCAGTTTTAAAGTCAAATGAACATTAAGTTGATAGAAAATTTGTCACTTTATCTTTGTTTAATTTCACATATCCTTATCCTAAGATATCTGTTTTGGTTTAACCTTTTCAGCTCTTGTTGCAACCATCAACCTGAGGACTGTAATTTCCAGTTCACAGAATTGTCGGGGCTGGAAGTGACCTCAAGGATCATCTAGCTCCAACCTCCCTGACTGGACTGGGACAACTCACACTAGAGTAGGTTGCTCAGAGCAACACCCAACCTGGCCTTAAAAACTTCCAGGGATGGGGCTTTCACCACCTCACTGGGCAACCACTTCCAGTACCTCACCACACTCATGGTGAAGAACTTCTTCCTAGCATCCAGTCTGAATCTACCCAATTCTGGTTTTGCTCCATTACCCCCAGTCCTATCACTACCTGACATCCTAAAAAGTCCTTCACCAGCTTTCGTGTAGCTCCCCTTCAAATACTGGAAGGCCACAATAAAGTCCTCTCAGAGCCTTTTCCTCTCCAGACTGAACAGCCACAACTGTCTCAGTCTGTCTCCATCCCTCTGATCATCCTTGTGGCCTTTCTCTGGACATGCTCCAGCACATCCATGCCTTTCCTGTAATAGGGCCTCCAGAACTGGATACAGTACTCCAGGTGGGGTCTCACCAGAGTAGAGGGGGAGAATCATTTCCCTTGACCTGCTGGCCACACTTCTCTTGATGCAGCCCAGGACTGGTTTTCAGATCATTGTTTTTTGTGTCTCTCAGAAAATATCTTTCCTTCTATCAGTCACTGTGGTAGTTGAAAGTGGAAACAATGCTACATGCTTATTTCATAGTGTTCCTACATTTTAAACAGGATTTCTAAATGAGTCTGTATTTCCTCAGGACTTTTCATTGAGAGATCAGAAAAGAATTATTTTATCAGAGGGTCAGATAATTTCTTTGCAAGACATATTCACTCACTGAGATAAACTACTGGTAAATATTGTGTATGTTCTGAGTTTAGCCTCTGCCATGATCTGCCTCTAATACTTTTCTGACTTTTCACAGTATCACAGTATCACCAAGGTTGGAAGAAACCTCAAAGATCATCAAGTCCAACCCGTTACCACAAACCTCAAGACTAGAACATGGCACCAAGTGCCACGTCCAAACCTACCTTGAACACCTCCAGGGATGCTGACTCCATCACCTCCCTGGGCGGCCCATTCCAGTAGCCAATGACTCTCTCAGTGAAGAACTTTCTCTTCACCTTGAGTCTTTTGAAGATCTCAAATGTTGTTCATGGCACAAGAAAAGTCTGACAAAAATCTGTATTTTGCAAGCCAAGAGGCAGCAGGAGAAAAATGAATTGTGGGACAAATGTTTTGTGTTACAGTAGGACTAGCATTGTAATTGTTATGAATGTGAGTAATTCGAATTATATTTTCACATTGGCAAGGATTCAGTGAAAATGGATATAATTTTTCCTTTGTTTTTGTTGGAGTCATTTGACACAACCATAAAATAAAACAGGAAGTAATGAAAAGGATAAGAAATCATCAGATTTGGTTTTAAGAATCATTATATATTATTTTCAGTTTCATTTAAGCCTGATGTTGTTAGCTCTTAGAATAGGCATGTCAGCTAATGCTTGTAAGTTGCAGGCACCGCTGAATTTTCCTCTTTTCGTTGGTGTCCAAAATTCAAGAACAGGTTTCCACGACTGTTGAAAATGATATCATCTATAACATCACTCCTGTCTCATCCTTACCCTGCAGAAGCTGAAGTCAAGAAGAACGGTGGCAGCGTTTCTGACTGAATGAAAATGCAAAACCATTTGCACGTCAGAAAGATCTGAAAAAAGTCCTTTGTATGGAGAACATCAAAGAAATGATGTATCTGCACTTTGAAAAGTAGAAATGAACATGCACAAATAGCAGTACTGAAAAGTCTGCAGTATCTTGTATGCAAAAAAAAAATCACACCTAATTTTGTACCCTAAGTTATGTCTAAGAAATGATGTACTATTTATGGTACAAAAAATATTGAAACTGTATGAAATTAAACCTTATTTAAGGCTGGATTTTTTTTTTTTTTAAAATTTTATTCTTTTTCTAGGTCATACTAATTCCTAGAATAGGGACAACAGAGTGCTCAACAATCTGTTGTTGGCAGCACTTGGCTTTACCTCCAGGCCCTTCTCTCCCCTGTCCCAGTTAACAATTCTGTCTTCTCAACAAAGTGGAGCAGCATCAACAGGAACAACCAAAAGCAGTATGAAAAGGATCTCTTGGCATAGTTAAATAGCTCTATTAGCTAACCTGGATCAGGCAGAATGTAAACTTAAACCTTGATTATCTACATATTAAAAGCTACAGTCTTAAACCATTGCTCCCATTCTTCACCCAAAGAAGATTCCCAAACATTCCCATTATTTCCCTCCCCAAGCCACCCCTGGAAGAGAGCATCTGTCTCAGGCTTTTCTTCCTGGTTCTTTGGCAATGTCTTGCATCTCTGCTATCCATGGTTGGCAGTTCAGGCACTGAGCACATAGCACAGCTGTTTTCAATTCCTCCTCTTGGCACTGTAGACTACATCTATACTCATAAATTAAATATTCCCAGGACCATTCTCAGCACTGAGGCCAGCTGGAGCAGAGCATCCCACATTCATGCTATTGCACTCCTTCCCTTTCCAACAAGAGTGACATCATCCAAACTGCCTAACAGGACTGGTCTTTGGCTTGTGGTTAACTCCCAACAGTGCATAGCAATTGTCTGGGAGAGACATAGCTGACCCAGAGCCAAAACTGCACCAGAGAATTTTTAACAGATGATTATGTTCCGATGGTTGAGAACATTCGCTGTACTACTCTAACATAAATGTTGTTGCCTCGTTCTGTGTCAGAAACAAATGGGGACTACAAAGTAAGTCCTGTGTAAGTATGCTCAGATTTACTACAGCCTAGTAGGGGGTTAGACTGCAAACATGATTGTCTCAAACCCGACCGAGTTTTTATCAATTCAGTCATGAGAGAAATTTCTACAGAAACAAGTCTGGCAAAGTTATGAGCAATTGAAAGCCAGATCTTGTGTGTGTGTTCAAATTGGTATTCCATTAATAGGCATCCTACAGTTTCATGCAGAGAATATCGTTTTCTTCCTGAAAGACTCCATTTTTGAGTCTACTGGCAAAATTTACCCCTGCATTTTTGCACCTGCAACATATATTATGAGTGCGTATGTGGGTATTTGTGATTCTGTCGAGTTCATTGTGAAAATTACGAGGTTGAACATTTACAAGTAGTAAGCTTTAGTGTATTTCACTCTGCTCAAGCCTGTGAGTTTCTGCGATTCATTAGTTTCAGCTAGTTGTGCAATTTCACAGCTTTTGCTCCAAAAATGGAAAATATTAATTAGCAATTTTCTCATAGCTTGTTTAAAAAAAAAGTATTACAGACTACTTGAAAGCTACTCCCATGTTTCTCTGTATTTACTCCAATATGCAGAGGAAAATTGCTGGTAGTGTAAGAAAGTATTGGGGAAGATTAGATATCTAGCCTTGGGGAGTGTAGATGAGCATGCTTTTAATTGATTGCAATATTCAGGGAAACATTCCTCAAAGAAAATTAATTTCGGAGCAGCTTACTTTGACAAACACAAGTGCCAATTTAAAAACCTGTGATCAACTTAATGTAGGTTTTGAAGACAACAAAGAACTGGTTCTAACAGTGTAAGGAATTAACACTGTCTTTAAAGGGTGTTTTCTCTGGAATCGATTTACATAGGATAAAGAAATCCCCCCAACCTTTCAACCTGTTTCTATAAGATTCTGAGGGGTAAGTTTTAGTCTCAGGTTACATGACTGTGAATAGAGTAGTTCCTTTGAAGATAGCGGAGTTACCTCCAACATATACTGGTGTAATTGAGAACACAGTTGAGCATACAAAGCTCAGGTTTGAAGGAAAAAGCCAATTGGTTTCAAACTGGGAACACTAAGGGACTGCTTGCTAGGCAGGCTAATCAGTGGCACCTCAAGCATGGAGTGGAATTTTAAAATGTTCATTAATGTTAAGTTGCTTTTTTATTCTCTCTCCCTCATGTATTTCAGTTTTTTCTTTTCTAATTGACACACATGGATTTCAGTCCACTTTTGCAGGCTTGTATTAATCTCACATACAGAACATAGAGATGGGAGCTTGTTTTGGCAGGCCTAAGCAGGCCAAAATAGGCTTATACATGTCCTGGCTTGCCCAGACATGTCTTTCTGCTCTCCCTCCTCCTGTTTTGGGGAGAAGTAACAGTGGAAAAGAGGACAAAGAATCTGGAGCCACTGAGTCTAAGGACCCTGTCCGTTTGCATCCTATGGTAAACAAGGTACACACGCTAAGCTTGTGCATGCCTTGTGCAAGGGCTGCGCTCTGCCCTAAAAAGGGTAAAGCAACCCTATGGCTTCACCTAATATGGTCGAGCTTGGCTAACTGTCATTCTGATTGACTATTCTGTGTCCAATGGCCATTAGTCTCAGGCTGTATTGATAAAATGAGATGAACAGGTAGCACAATGTGCTCTGCCCTTGTACACATGCACTGCCATTGTATCTGTGCTCTGCCATTGTATCTGTGCTTGCTTACTGCTTATTGTATCCTGAGCTACCTGGAAACTGCCTTTCGAGAGTTTACCAGGAACAGGCTCTAAATGCCTCCACGCAATCAACCTGCACAACCAGTGTGACACTGAGTTGAGTCTGCACATCACAAGACATCCTACCTGCATGTGAAAGTGTCCTGCCAAGAAGGGAAGTCCTGGAGATACATAGATCATCAAGTAGAGATTGGGACCAGGTCAGAGATTGTCTGTCTCCTTTCCTTCAGCAGCCTGGGAAGAATCAGAAGTCTCAGCAGATGATGAGACAGCAACAATTTCTTGAAAGCATTTGGGTACTGTCTGAAACTGTTGCTGGCCCGGTGAGTTGGGAGATATTTTGTGAGCAAATACTTAAAGCCTCTTGTAATTCACCATTGCCTTCTGCCATAAGCAGAAAGGAGCTCCTTGAGTCCATCTAGCGAGCAAACGGAGTACTGACTGCAAGTGGTAGTCTAAGCACATCAACCTTCTCTTCCAGTTCAATCAAGTTCAATTAATGTTATATATCATTGGTAGTTATTTCTAAATCCTGTTTATTACCTGTATAAAGTTTCCATGACCAATGCAAAGAACTGATTATCATTGAAATTAGTGATCGGGGTGGTGAGAGTTCTGAATATTGAATATTAATAAACAATATTAATATTTTAAAATCATCTCGTGCTAATTAATTACCCTTCCAGAACAGAGGGTAAGGATGAGACAGCTGTTCCTTGACACGCCTACTAACTTACTTTGCTTTTCTTTAATAAAAGAGCAGGAGAATTCCCTAGAATGTATTCATTAACACAGAGGGACGGCTATTATCTTTTAGTTCTGAAGGAGGAAGGGCTTAAAAATAGGTGATATGGTGAATCTGGAGCATCAGAAATTGTCCTGCAGGTAGCCTGAAAGTAAATATGTATGTTTCTGCAAATGCTACATTTCCTGCCAGGAAATCTTTCTCAGTATTTCACTCTATGCAACTGCTGTGTTTTCTCCAAAATAAATGGAATCACACCATAGATGATACTGAGTTTATTATGTTTGCATTGTAGAAACAGCTGTATGAGGGATAAACCAGAAAAATACAATATTCTTCATGTGCATGATTCCACAAAGTTCTGTTTCAAATTTTCCTGCAGAATAAACAAGAAACAGGTACATGTTGATTTACAAAAATGCATGAAGAGCATGGAGCTGGATAAATAATCATAGAATCATAGAATGGTAAGATTGGAAAGGACCTCAAGGTAGGTCACCTCCCATTAGTACAGGTTACTCAAGGCCTCATCCAACCTGGTCTTGAACACCTCCAGGGAGGGAGCAGCCACAACCTCCCTGGGCAACCTGTACCAGTGCCTCACCACCCTCACTGCAAAGAACTGCCTCCTAACATCCAGTCTAAACCTCCCCTTGCCAGTTTAAACCCATTGCCCCTTATCCTATCATTACAAGACTTTGTAAATAGTCCCTCCCCAGCCTTCCTGTAGGCCCCCTTCAGATACTGGAAGGCTACTCTAAGGTCTCCTTGAAGTCTTCTCTTATCCAGACTGAAAAACCCCAACTCTCATAGCCTGTCCTCATAGCAGAGCTAAATAGTATAGACCAAGCAATGTGTTTGCAGAACTCTTTCCTTCTTATTTTTAAACAGTATCCATAAATATGTGTATTTTATAAATTTATTCAAGAAAATAACTATTATGTATTTGCTAAGAATTGGCAATATGCCTGACACCAACACTGAAGATGTTGTTTCTCATGAATATTCAGTTTTCAAGTGCATAGAAGAGACAGCATGCACTGCAGCATTGAAGGGAATGTATAGCATTGGCTTAAACAATCAAGGAAAGGAAAGGGAAGGCCAGAGCAGGGTGAAAACCTTCAATGAAGATCTTTGAAATCTGAATTTATTGATTGCTATCAGTGGACAGCAGTCCACTCCCTCACTGATAGGTGAGGGAATATGAGCACGAGAGGACTGCACACTTGAGATACTGAGGTGTTTTGGCTGCTAAAGGAGATACTGAGGTGTTTTGGCTGCTAAAGGAGATACTGAGGTGTTTTGGTTGCTAAAGATGTTGCAAAATCCTAGTTCGATTTCTAGCTTCATCAAAGACCCAAACACTTGTCTATTTTGTTCTATCTCTATCTAAGATATAAATTAGATGATTTTTTTTTTATTTTTTTATTTTTTTTTTGTGGTGATGATCCGGACCTGTGTTAAGTACAATACTAAGTTCTACAAAATTACATAATTGCCATTCTTCCTAATAAACAACTGTGACCTTTTTCTGCTGGGTGGCTATGTGTACTTCCAACCCCACGTCCACACCTATTGCAGTGGTTTGTGGAAGGAAGGGAATGTTCTGTTCATGTCCATGACAAAATGATATGGCTGTTTTCTAGATTCAGAACTAAATTATGCCTAAATGATTCAGACCACTTAAACATGAACAACAGACTGTAAAAATGAATGCATCTAATTCAAGGTCACATAGCTGGTTACTGAGTGACCTGGGAGTTGTGTTAATGCATTTTGACCAGAATTCAGCTGAAATGCTAACATTTTTAACAAAAGGAAAAGTAAACTTGTCCTTCTTGAAGTTTCTGGAAAAGGCAAATAAAAAGATTTGAGAACACAGCTGAAAAAAATCTGACCAGAAATTGTCAAAACATTTTCAAGTAGTTGAAAGTTACTCACTACTCATTTTGTTCTAGTAAACTGTTCAATTTTATATGCTCTTTTTTTTTTCCCCAATCCAATGGGACCAGAGAAATTTAGTAAGATAAGTAAGCAAGCAATAAAAGACATCCTGACCTTGATCCTCAAAGCTGCATTTTATTAAAAGTATCAATTGTCTTTTCTGATTAATACATTCTTATAGTAAATAACACATAAATTACATTTTGATTTAGGAAAGAACAATCTCTGTGCTCATTTGAAATTCAGAAGACACACAGATTATGCTTTCAGGTGGCAAAAACTCCAGGGTTCTCTGACTGTCTTCTGTGTTACACAGTCTTGTAGAGTGCTGAGGGCTGACAGATGCTTATCAAACATTCATGTAAACACTGTTATCCAAACAGTGTTCTCTGGTACTGGATTCACACAAGATGGTCAGCATGAATCATAATTAAAGGAGGGCCAAGGGTAGAAATGTCATGGCACCAGCCCTTGTTATATTAGGAGATACACAAAGTGCTGTCTCCAGTAAAGAATGATAGTGCTAGAAAAAACCATAGAAGGATACAGAAATCAATGATTAAGAGTGGGGGTTTTGAAAGTGCTCACACATTTTGGAGTATATGTATTGAAAGCACAGTTTCTCCCAAACTACTTATTTTTTCTTTCAGATGATCAACCAAATTGTTTAGATAAAAAACCCCCTTTGCACTCCAGTGCCTGAATTTAGACATTTGGATCATACTGATTATTATTACACATTTTTTTTTAATGAACATTAATTCAGATAATTACACAGAATCACAGAATGTTAGGGAGTTGGAAGGGACCTTGAAAGATCATCTAGTACAACCCTCCTACCAATCACCTAGAGTAGATCACATAGCAACACATCCTGGCAGGTTTTGAATGTCTCCAGTGAAGGAAACTCTGCAATGCTTTCATCTACATGTCAAAAGATAGGAGATAAATTATAAAGAGAGAGACAGTGAATTGTATAGTTTAAAGGAGAAAAGAGCAAGGAGGCATATGATGACATGAATTCTTAACTTTCAAGAAGAGGTCAATGGATGACTTCAACTTAAAAAGCTCTAACTCTAGGTGATCACTTCATCTGAATACCTTACAACCAAACATGTCATGACGATTCAAATAATTTCCAGGAGAGGTGGATATTAGCTTCTCAAAAGTTTATTCACTTTTTGTCTCATTTGCTTTCTCTCATCAGATGAAATAAGCAGTTCAACCAAAGTCAGTATGTGAATACACCAATAGGTGACACTGATTTGGCTGAAAAACAGAGAGGAAATGGGTGTAAAAAATATTCAATACTAAGTGTCTAAAAACATGGCACTAGTTATTACATACAACAGTAGCGAATGTATTCCTAGTTTAACCTCTTTTCAGAAAAGCAGGCAAGTGGTAGAATAGTGTCTCTAATTGAAAACCCATAAATGTTCCCTCTTTTCTGAGTCCTACACCAAATTGAAATCAACTGGCTTCTCACTTTAGTCTCATAATTTATGAAGTAAGCATCAGTCAGCTCTGCTAAAGATCTTTGTAAGGCAGAGTTGTTAAAAAGTCAATTTATTCTCCTTGATTCTGCCCTGCTACTCTCTGCTGATCTTGCAAGAAAGAGTTTTCAAATCCAGATAATTTTAATGAATACTTCTATTTAATCAGATCTGCTCATCTGCCATAGCTGACCACAGTGTAATTAGACACTGGGAACTTTAGTTGTCCCTTCTATAAGCTTAAAAGAATCTAATTTGGTAACGTAAGTGAAACAGTCTCATTACTCAAGGACCAAGTTTGCAGTTTGGCCTCCCATCAGATTCTCAGCAGAAAATTTACAATACGAACAATCTTTTGATTTTACTGTATATGACACTTCTTGCTATTTATGCATGCACTTTTTTTAACAAGGTCAGGTACAAGTTCCTGCACCTGGGTAGGCACAATCCCAAGCACAAATACAGGCTGGGTGGTGAATGGCTGAAGAGAAGGCCTGAGGAAAAGGACCTTGGAGTCTGGGCTGATGAAAAGCTCAATTTGAACCTGCAGTGTGCCCACGCAGTTCAGACAGTAACCGAGTCCTGGGCTGCATCAAGAGCAGTGTGGTCAGCAGGGCAAGGGAGGTGATTCTGCCCCTTTACTCTGCTCTCATCAGACCCCACCTGGAGTACTGTGCGCAGTTCTGGAGCCCTCAGCACAGGAAGGACATGGAAGTGTTGGAGCGGGTCCAGAGGAGGGCCACAAAGATGCTCAGAGGGCTGGAGCAGCTCTGCTATGAGGACAGACTGAGAGAGTTGGAGTTCTTCAGCCTGGAGAAGAGAAGGCTTCCAGGAGACCTGATAGTAGACTTCCAGTGTCTGAAGGAGGCCTACAGAAAGGCCATGGAGGGACTATTGACAAGGTTTTGTAGTGACAGCACAAGGGGTAATGGGTTTAAACTGGCTGAGGGGAGATTGAAACTGGATGTCAGGAGGAAGTTCTTTCTAGTGAGGGTGGGGATACATTGGAACAGGTTGGCCAGGGAGGTTGTGGCTGCTCCCTCCCTGGAGGTGTTCAAGGCCAGGTTGGATGAGGCCTTGAGTGACCTGTACTAATGGGAGGTGTCCCTGCCTAGGGCAGGGGGTTGCAACTAGATGATCCTTGAGGTCCCTTCCAACCTTACCATTCTATGATTCTATGAATATGTTGAAAGCGAAGAAGCTATCACAGCCCTCTTAACAGAGTTTGTTGATGTTTCATCAACTGTTGGTGAGGCTTATGCATAACAGCAGCAAAGCATTTCGATGTCATCAAATGACACCAGTTTACAGACAAGTCTAAATGTGAACAAAATACAGGTGGCAAAATACAAGCAGATATATTGCTGTGTGGGTGCTCACTGATAATTATACATTAAAGTGCACCTTTGATAATTGCTCATGCAAAATGGCAAAGCCCCTCATGAACCGAGCAAGTGCATATGCTGACATTAGCAAAACTGCTACACTGCTTTGCTTGTTTCCACATAGATCATTCCAAAAGCATTTTCTCATCATTTTTCCCTTGTAGAATACTATCTCATTATCCATATACATCATATTGATTAGAAAATGCAGATGTTTTCTGTGTATGCTTCACATTTAACCTCCAAGGAGGCTACTGTTTAAATTGATTTCAATTTGAGATGAAAATATTCTTTTCAAGCAAGACAATGCCTTTAGAAAAAGCAGTATCTCTCTATTAAAAAGTTTAAATTAGAAGAATGACTGTGAAGTCAATTCCTTCTTGTGGTGCTAGAAGAAGTCCCAAGAGATCTTTCTCTTTTTCAATGGCAGTGTTCATTTATTCCGCTGATTAAGATAAATGAGCTCCACCCATCTACTGAAGACATTGGGAATTTTAGTCAATATCCTCCTTTGTTCTCTGCTTGTGTGAATAACCTGATGAAAAGCACAGGAGTCTAGTGGAACCTTTCTTACTATGTGTCTATGTATCTATGTGTCCCATGGCACTTAAAAGATGGGTTTTACTGTTTATCCAGTCACAAGTTTTCTCCTCTTATATCACAATGCAGTGTGCTGCATATCTTGCAGTTATTGACTAAAAAGTTTTACAAACTAGTTAAGGACAGTTTTACTGCAGCTGACACAGCACATACTCTTATTTACATAGAATACTACTTGGGCTTTTAGATTTCTTTTCTAACCTTCAACCTCCCTTTCTTTTGAAATGTTTATACATATGGGAGAGGCGAGTGTCAGGAGGATGGAATCCAGCTTGTCTCAGAGATACTCAGTGATAGGACAAGGGGCAATGAGTGCAGTCTGGAGCAGAGGAGTTTCCATGTGAACATAAGGAAAAACTTTCTCACTGTGAGGGTGATAAAACACTGGAAAGGGCTGCCCAGAGATGTTGTGGAGTTTCTTTCTCTGTAGACTTTTGTGCTTGGATGTGTTCCTGTCTGCCCTACTCTAGGTGATCCTGCTCTGACTAAATGATATTTTGAGATCACTTCCAGCCTCTAAGATTCTGTAATTCTGTGTGATTCTGTGACATGAACTATCATATGTCAAGGAAATCGAACAATGAAGGAGCAATGAAAGAGTGGAAGCAGACCAATCTTTTTACCTTGGTATGGGACACACTAAAATAGTCAAAAAAGCTTTGATGTACACAGTACTTGAAGGATAAGTAAAAAAAATCAAGTAAGAAAAGTGTAAAAGTTTGTTAAAAATAAAGAAATTTGGAGGCATAATGGTGTGACAAAGAATCAGTCTGCTTATTTTTATCAAGAAGATTGCAGAGTGACTTAATTACAGTATATAACCAGAATCACATGAGTGACTGCCTAGTAAACAGCTATTAAACCTTGCAGGGAAACGCAAGACAAGAACCAACTACTGGAAACTGAAACCAGAGGAATTAAAAACATATTAGGCAGATCTATATTAAAAAAAAAAAAAAA
>VWZE01025973.1:158002-187168 GCA_013396675.1 Eubucco bourcierii | reverse complement strand
GAAAACAAAAAAAAAAAAAAAAAAAAAAAAAAAGGAGAATGAGTAACCACTCAAGAAAGCTACTGGAAGAGATGTCAGTGTCATCATCTCTTGCTAAGGTCTTGTTATACATGGGGGTATAGAGAATAAGTCTTGTTCCAGAGAATAAGCTGCTGAAGGAACTGGGACTGGTTAGTTTGAGGAAGAAGAGGCCGAGGGGAGACCTTATTGCCCTCTACAAGTACCTGAAAGGCCAATAGAGAGAGGTAGGTGCCAGTCTCACAGGTGATAGAACAAGAGGGAATGACCTCAAGCTGCACGGGGGGAGGCTTAAGCTGGACATTAAGAACAATTTTTTCCCAGCAAGTGTACTCAGGCATTGGAGTGGGCTGCCCAGGGTGGTGGTTGAGCTACCATCCCTGGATGAGTTTAAAGGTTGCTCATATGTGGTGCTTAGAGATATGTTTTAGTGGTGAACTTGGTAGATGTGCTGGTTTGAGGCTAATTGGAATATTTTAATAGAGAAAATTACACTACAGGCTGTGAAAGGAAAACATCATGATGTCTACTTCACTCATAGGCTTGATGAGATTGTTCTGGGAAAAATAACCAAAACATAGACAAGGCATCTCAGTCTATCTCTCTCTGGGGGAACAGCATCTGTGGCGGTCTAGCAGCTTCTGGCTCTGGTTCCTTTTGCCGATTAATCTTCACTAACCACTTTTCTTCTAACCCCCCTGACCCATCCTCCTAATTCACCTTACACATAAGGCAAACCTTGTGGTAAGGTACAGGGGTGGGGAGAAGGTGGAAGGGTGGTTGGGAACTCCTCCTGGGGACTCTGATTTCTGGGAGGGGAGGTGTGTTGCTGTATTCCCTTTAACTTGTCTATTTCTGTAACCATTCCTGTCTATAGTGTATATCTCTGCTTGTACATTGTGCTGAGCTCTAAATAGAACTTCAGTTCTTAACTTCCGGCTGTTTAAGTTCTAGTCTGGGTCATTTTACAAAGTGTGGGGGACAGGGAACTCCCAAACCATCACAGTAGAGCAGGGTTAGTGGTTGGACTTGATGATCTCAAGGGTCTTTTCCAATCTGAATGAGATTCTATGATTCTGTGGTAAAACTTCTGTGATTGAGTTCATTGTCGATGTAATTGGGATAAAATGTAATGTAGTAATACAGATTTAATAGTGTTTTTTGTCTTTGAAATCTATTAAACTGTGAATAACTGGAGCCACTTTGGAATGCATGACATAACCGTAAGTAGCACCATACACTTTATTTTAATGATTCTGTAAATTTCATTAGATATTCCTAATCATTTCTCAGTGAGAACTATCAGACAGTTTCCAAGTGAATATGCTACTGAGGTGGAAAAGATTATTTTCAGTTGTAGACATTGCCCCTAAGTCGAAGGAAAACATCCTCTGATTTGCTACTTCAGCGCTGTGTATTTGGAGATTTTGATGATTAGAAAAACTTGTTTATGGATGCAAGATATCAAAGAAACATAGTAACTGAGATGTCCAGCAGTAGATTTTTCTTGTCCAGAATTGCCAAACATTTGAATGATCAGTCAGTATTTGGCTTTGAATGTATAGCTTTGAAATGACCTACTGGGAGGTAACTTGCATGGCAGCCAGCAATATGTCAACAGATTACAGGGGTGGCTTTGTGCAATCATTCATAACAGTGTGCTTAATTTCAACCCATTTCTTTACTGCTGTTGCTATTTTTCCTTATCCTTCAATGAGCTGAAACCCACAACAGTTAAAATTGCAATTGTTGTTTTATGTGAGCTAATCTTTCCTTTCTAAGTTTGATAGTTTCTAAGAACAAAATTTAAATCACCTTTGAATAACTTCATCACTCACATTCTTCACTGTATGATCTCTTATGGCTACTTTTTCTCCCATTTAACACATGGCAGACATTAACATCTTGTATTTATTTATCTGGAAAGAGCATTTCAACCCAACTGTTTACAATCATGTTCTCTGTTCTGGTGTGGAGTGTAGCACAGGTGTACAATAAAACCAGATTTAATGTAAAGCCATCAAAATGTCTCTGTCTGTGAATTACTTGATCTAGTTAATTAGCTGGCATCACTATATTTGAAGTAAATGGATTGATTCTATCCTATCAAATGTGTATGAAGTCATTGCCACATAAAGGCAGATTCTCAGGTTTTTCATGTAAGATGGAATGGAGAGCTTAGCTTTCAGTGTGTGTATACAATAGATTTTCACTTATTATGAAATCTACTGCATATTTGAATATGTGCCACCATGACTGCCTGTATGTGAACCACCACACTGAAATACTCCTTTCAGAGCATTTAGAATGAACCATTGTTCTTTCAGTTTTGAAGCAGTAACTGGGTTGTTTTACATTGGTGATAATAATGCACTTCATCAGCATATCTCTGTAGCATCTTCTATATAATCTGGTACATTTTTAAGTAATGCATATGAAATGGGCATATGTTTTACTTCTGCTCTCTGCATGTAAAACTATTAAAACCTGCCTATACTCTTCTTCAATGCCATCTGTAAAGGAACTTAGTGTCTTCTATCTTGACCTGTATTATAAAGATCCTTTTATACTGCAGGTATATTATTCTTTCAAAGAGACTATCCAGTAATTTGTGACTTGATACCATAATGCACTTCTCTGAAAGAATTGCAGGGCTGAGAGAAATTTATTATGTAATTATGGGGAAATATAACAGTCAGGCTGACTACTACTGAGAGTGCTCTTGCCTTTCAACTAAAGAGAAAACTTTGCAGGTTCAAATGTGCAGCAAGACTGTACACCTCACATCCACTCCTGTCTGAACCATGAACTAGAGAGCTTCCCTTTCAGTAGCTTTTTTTTTTTTTTCCCTTTTTCTTCACTTTATTTTTTTCAGGGCTTTGAATTGCATCTATGAGATTGAAAATATCTGCCTTTGAGTTGGGACTGATATATTTTCTCTTGCGTTCTATAGTGCAGTAAGGTGAAACAGCTGATGTGATGTCTTATCCCTCTAGCTACCATGATCGTTCTGAGATACTACTATTTCAGCTGTATCTTTCCATTTTCTCAGCTTTGTAGAAATGCTAAAATGTTAAGGCATTTGACTCTGTGCCACATGACATCCTGGTCACCAAACTGGAAAAACATGGACTTGATGGGTGGAGCACTGCTGGATAAGGAATTGGCTGGATGGTTGCACACAGAGAGTGGTGATCAACGGCACAATGTCCACCTGGAGACCAGTGCCAAGTGGTGTCCCTCAGGGGTCAGTGCTGGGACCAGTGCTGTTTAACATCTTTGTCAGTGACATGGACAGAGGAATGGAGTGCACCCTCAGCAAGTTTGCAGATGACACCAAACTGTGTGGCACAGTCGACTTGCTAGAGGGCAGGGATCCATCCAGAGGGACCTGNCAGAAACTGAGTCCTAGGCTGCATCAAGAGAAGTGTGGGCAGCAGAGCAAGGGAGGGGATTCTACCACTTTACTCTGCTCTCATCAGACCCCACCTGGAGTACTGTGTGCAGTTCTGGAACCCCCAGCACAGGAAGGATATGGAAGTGTTGGAGCGGGTCCAGAGGAGACCACAAAGATTATCAGAGGGCTGCAGCAACTCTCCTATGAGGGCAGACTGAGAGAGTTGGAGCTCTTCAGCCTGGAGAAGAGAAGGCTTAGAGGAGACCTGATAGTAGTCTTCCAGTATCTGAAGGGGGCCTACAGGAAGGCTGGGGAGGGACTACTGACAAGGTCCTGCAGTGCCAGGACAAGGGGCAATGGGTTTAAACCGGCAGAGGGGAGATTTAGACTGGATGTTAGGAGGAAGTTCTTTCCAGTGAGGGTGGTGAGGCACTGGCACAGGTTGCCCAGGAAGGTTGTGGCTGCTCCCTCCCCGGATGTGTTCAAGACCAGGTTGGATGAGGCCTTGAGTGACCTGTACTAGTGGGAGGTGTCCCTGCCTCTGGCAGGAGGTTGGAACTAGATGATCCTTGAGGTCCCTTCCAACCTTACCATTCTATGATTCTATAATTCTATGTTCAGAAATGTGTTTCACTTTAGCTGAAAAAAAAGATACCTATTCTGGATGTTGTTGCTTATCCAGGAAGTGATGGTCTCCTAGACAAACCAGAGAATTGGCTATCAGATTTGGGTTCTGGACCATACCTTGGACATTATGTGGAAACCATAAATGGGTCTCTGATTACTGGGGCTGGGGACTGCTGCTGGTCTGATTGCCACAATTAGTCTAACTACCCAGTAGAGCAGACTGCAAGACTACAGGATGTCCCAGCCTGTTAAAAGCAGGGTAGGTATGCTCACTTCTTGGGACAGCTCCACTAATACTCATTCCATGATTCTTTTTAGGAGGCTGCCTCAGGAGTCTCTGCACAGTAGTTCTACAGCATATCATGTAGGTTCTGGACCATACCTTGGACATTATGTGGAAACCATAAATGGGTCTCTGATTACTGGGGCTGGGGACTGCTGCTGGTCTGATTGCCACAATTAGTCTAACTACCCAGTAGAGCAGACTGCAAGACTACAGGATGTCCCAGCCTGTTAAAAGCAGGGTAGGTATGCTCACTTCTTGGGACAGCTCCACTAATACTCATTCCATGATTCTTTTTAGGAGGCTGCCTCAGGAGTCTCTGCACAGTAGTTCTACAGCATATCATGTATGCATACCCTGAGAGCAGTGAGAAATACAAAATGACAAAACTTTAAGTATATATGTATATATGTATAGTCGAAACATGTCCTGAATTGCAGTATGCTTTGGGGATGTTTTTGATTGAATATCAATCCACTGATAAACGTCCATTGCTCAAAACCAACTGTTCTCCAAATAAGGATTATTTATATGCAGTATATTTCCAGTGAAAAGACATTTTGCTGTCTATTTCCACTTCCCATTTCGATATCTCTGACAGGAACCGTTTTATGAGCTAATTTGTCCAAGTTCACACAGGAAAATAATGAAAAACTTGGAAAACTGATTTATTTATCTGTACTGTAGACATAAGATTGAACAGGCTGCCGAGGGGGATCGTGGAGTCTCCTTCTTTAAAGATATTCAAGACCTGTCTGAATGCATCCCAGTGTGATATGCTATAGGTGATCCTGCTCTGACAGGGGAGTTGGACTGGATGATCTCTTGAGGCCTCTTCCAGACCCTAACCATCTATGATTCTATGTGTAATTCTGTGATATTTAGCTTTTCCTTCTTTCTTCCAAATGAAACAGTCTTTCTAATAGCTATGATGTTGAGAGTTGCAATCAGCAACCATGTTGGTTAACATTTTTGATATTGCTGGTCCTACATTTTCACCCAAGTGTATTTCAACCAAATATGTACATAAATATGAGTAGTTTTACTTTATCTGTTGGACAGGATACATTTTCTAACTTTGTACTTCCATATGTGAAAAGAATCTCCAGGTGTGTTTGGTGCATAAATTAAGAGAAACTGTTATCACAAGTATCTCTAGTGTGAATAGGAAATAGAGTTTATGTTCAAAGCACAGTAAAAATTGAATAGGAAATACAGTGTATGTTCAAAGCACAGTACAAATTCATATGCTGAAGTATGTTCTCATTTTTTTGGGGCATGTAGATCGATATAATGAAAAGATATTTCTACCCAAGCATGCATTTGGAGAGACACAGAGGAAGGGAAGAAGAATTCTCTTCACCACAGGTTGCCCAGGGAGGTTGTGGATACTGCCTTCCTGGAGGTGTTCAAGGTCAGGTTGGAGGAGGCCTTGAGTGAGCTGTACTAGTGGGAGGTGTCCCTGCCTATGGCAGGGGGTTGGAACTCGACGATCCTTGAGGTCCCTTCCAACCTTACCATTCTGTGATTCTATATTTTGTTTGAGTCTTGACCCTTAGTCTCCTCATTTCTCATTTCCATTAATTTCAAACTGACAAGGACTCAAGGCGATATTCAAAGCGAGAATCAACAGGGCTCTGGGCAACCTGGTCCAGTTGAGGATGCCCCTGTTGACTGCAGACAAAGTTGAACTAGATGGCCTTCAGAGATCCCTTTCAATCCAGACCATTCTATGACTCTATACTGAAAAAAAAAAAAAAAAATTCACTATAGGTGCATACTTTCTAAACTAGGATAATCCAAATCCACAGATGCAATAGCTGAGTAACTGTAAAATCAATCTGAAGTTACAATGTTGTTGATGTTTGTTAGCTGTTTGTTTACACTTCACTTGTGACTGTTATCTAAATAAATAGCCCACACGAAGATACTTGTTCAAAACATTTATTGGCACAGGTGTAACTGAGGATGAATTTAAGTTTACTCACTTGCCTGTAAAATGTTTGTTTGACTAAAGTGTTCATTTAATATCCTTTATAAACTACATACAGATACGAACACTGGTTTTGAGAAGGAAGTTCATAAATCAAAGCAGATTAAATAGGAAATTTCAGGCATTCATTTCACTGAAACATCACACACTGCTCTGAAATTTTAGCCTGCATCACTTTAAAGTGGTTTGAGATGGATTCTCAATCTGCATAAACTGAGGACAGCATTCACTTGCCTCTTTTGAAACTTTTGGAAACTTATTGTGAAAGAAACAGGAGGTACTAGGGAAAAGCACTATTGAAGCTGGTCAAATGTTCCTAAAAATTTAAATTTGAATGTTAAACCTACAGTCTGGTTAACCTCCCTGTTATTATGCCGCTGGTTGAATTGAAAGTGATGTTTTTGACTAACATTGAATATAACTTTTAAATTTCAGCTAAATAAAAAACTATTCTTTGGAAACAGAAGAAAAAATACATTTAGCTTTATGAAAGAAATCATATCATTTGGATGAAGAAACCTAATGTTTCTGGGTTTTAAGCAAAGGCTTGAGATTGAGGAGCTGAAGTAATAGATCAACACAAGGCCAGCGACCTGTTTTGTTAGTGGTGTGACAGACACCTGCCTTTGGCTGACTTACAAACTCCCAAAAAGAAATGTTTGCACAAGGTAAATATAGGGTTCTGTGTGGCTGCCAATGTATTCTCTGAAGATGCCATCTACATTGAGCATGTGGCAGCACAAAGAGACTCTTTGTAGATTCCAGGGTCCGCTGAGGTTATAGGCACACAAACCACAAAGGCGGCGACTTCCTCCTGAGCATGTAACTGCGTGCTTGCTGTTTCCCAGTGACAGCAGCAGAGTGAGTGTCATGAGAGTGTCATGAAAAAAAATCAAATTATATGTATATCTGGGTCCAAAGCTTGAAGAGATAAATGTCTTTCTGATTCAAACAACTTCTGCTCTTGTAGAAAAACATATTTGTGACATTGACTACAGCTACCTTATCTATTCAGTACATTGTAAGGACATTTCTTTTTGTCGCTATTGTCCCATACATTCCTGATTAAGGAGTCACTAAGGTCCAGTGGAGCATCTTGATTTATGACACACATCAAATTGTGAGATATAAGAAAATAAATGGACACAGTAAATTTTATAAATATTTTTTTCTCAATTCTAACCTAACCTAATGAGAGAATGAGCAATATTGCAAGAAATGAATGTTTTCAGTAAATGCTGTAATTCAAGGTATCCGATCTATTTTAGATTTGTAGCTTTCCTGATAGTCACTTTTTATTGCTGTTTTGTTTCTTGTAGTAAATGCCAACAAAGTACATCCTGAAGTAATTATTAGAAAAGTGATAGCATGATTGCTAGCAGTAGAAATGCCAGAAGTACTGTGTCTTCTAATTTATTTTCTCCTTCAGTTAAATGCTATTATTTCAGCCAGACATGTTGGCACTTTCATGGGGCTGGGAGTTTGCACAGTTAGGATGAATTCCACCAGTTCCATTGTGATGAAAAATGATGCTGTGAGAAAGAAAGCATTTTACATGATAAAGAAAGAAGCACAGAGGAATTAAACAACTTGCCTAAGGTCACACAAGAAACTTCTCACAGAGGTATGAATCAAAGAGAAGTGTTCTGAAAACAATAGAGAACAGTGTAACTGGAAATCTACCTTTTCCTTGCAATAAGATCCTGCAAGTTTCTATTTTCCTTTCCTCAAAGTAATTGCTCTCAGTCATTTGTGAAATCTGTCATTAAAATAGGTTAATTCAGAATAATTTCAGAATATCCTGATGTCCTTCCTTTTATGTTAGCTCTTTAATAAGAATAAAAATGAATACTAAATCCAGTTCATTAAAGCAGAGAAGTTGCAGACTCCATAATTCCTTCCTGTAGTGATCAACAACCACTGATCAGCCCAATACCATGTGGGATATTCTACTCTGAGCCTGAAATAAAAGAATTCACAGAATCACAGAATGGTAGGAGCTGGAAGGAACCTCTGGAGATCATATAGTTCAACTGCACTGCTAAAACAGGTTCACCTAGAGCAGGTTACACAGGTATACCCAGACGGGTTTTGAAAGTCTTCAGAGAAGGAGACTCCACAACCTGTTTGGGCAACCTCTTCCAGTGCTCTGTCACCTTCAAAATAAATTATTTTTTTTATGTTTGGATGTGTTCTAACCTATGCCTGTTGCCCCTTGCCCTATGACTGGGCGCCACTGAAAAGAGTCCAACCTCCTCCTCCTCTTCATATCCACCCTTTAGATATTTTTTAGCATTATTAAGATCCCCTCCCAGTCTTCTTCAACTAAAGAGCCCAGGTCTCTAAGACTTTCCTCAAAGGAGATACCATCACCAGGGTACTACCCTCTACCCTCAGCAGCAGGGCCAGATTTTCCCTGGTCTTTCTTTTCCTCCTGATGTGCTTGAAGAAGCTCTTCTTGTCTTTCACATAGTTTGCCAGACTTAATTTTGAGAGGGCCTTAATTTCCCTCATTGAATCCCTACATACTCTGGCCACGTTCCTGTATTCCCCCCAAGCGACCAGTGTTCTATTCCATATATTGTAATCTTCTTCCATATGAGTTTTTCTAGGAGCTCATTGCTCATTCCCTGAACTGCACATTCTTTCTTTTTCTGGTTTGTGTATATTGTCTGGTTTACCTCTACTATGCTAATCTCAGTTCTGGTTTTGCTTAAATGTTCATATTGCTTTTTACTCCATGAAAAAAACTTGTTCATATCATTTTTCATCAGCCTTAGCTTCCCTTACTTTGTTCAGTCTTATTATTTACAGCTTTCCTTGAGCTTAAGGCAGCACTGTGCTCCTTGATTCGTTCCCATATCCCCTTCCACTGATCTCCTCAGAGTTCCACCTGCCCCCATATATGTTTTGGGTTTTTTTATTTTCCTTTACATTGTGATTGTTTTTTTTTTTTCAATTTAACCAAATAGTGTCTCAGCATCTCCTATGATTCTGTCTTTCAACTGCACACCCTTCTTGCAAAATGCAGAAAGACACAAGATCCATGAAAATCAGAAAAAAAGACCTGCAGTAATTTAAAATGGCTTTGGATTGAGCCCATTTTAATATTGCATTCACAAAAATATGTCACCTGGTGATAATGTGAACTGAGACTTCACAGCTGCTGCTTCATATAGGAAGCTTGCTCAGCACTTCAAAGCATCATGACTTCACTCTTCATGGGATTACAGAATGGCTTTCACAGAATGGCCTATTGTGCTGGTTTGAGGCTAACTGGAATATTTTAATGAGAAAAATTAGATTATAGGCTGTGAAAAGAAAACAATGGTGAGGTGATGTCTACTTCACTCATAGGCTTGCTAAGATGCGTAAAAGCAAGGACACAAACATAGATAAGACAGTGTCACTGTTGGAGTCTGTGTTTCTCTTCCTCTGCTGTAACCCAACTAATCACTCTGCTTCTTACCCCCCTTGCCGATCCTCCAAACTCACCTTGCATATAAGGCAGACTCTGGGATAAGATAGAGGGGTGGAAAGAAGGTGGAAGGGTGGTTGGGAGTACCTCCTCTGATTTCTGGGAGGAGTATTGTGTTTCTGTATTACTTTGAAGATGTATATTTGTGTATATAACTGTAAATATTGTAATATATTGTAAATATCTGCTTGTATATTGTGCTAAGCTGTGAATATATAAAGCTTCATTCCTTAACTTCCAGCTGGCTGAGTCTAGTCTGGACAATTTCATTGTGTGTGTGGCAGGGCAGGTAACTCCCAAACCATCACACTTAGGTTGGAAGGGACCTCAGAAATCACCTGCTCCAACCTCCCTGCCATGGACAGGGATGCCTCTCAACTAGATTAGGCTGCTCAAGGCCTCATCCAACTTGTCCTTAACACCTCCAGGGATGAGGTGGTTACGTGTATCTCCACAGAAGCACATATTTGACATAGTAGCAGAGAGTTCTTGAAATTCCATTTTAAAAAATGTTTTTAATTCAGAAAAATGTGAGTTCAGCTCATTCTCATTTGCGGGCATTCTGGAAGAAGTAGATATCAGCATTAATGATATTATAGTTGTCATTTAGAGATTATATGGAGACCTGAAGAGCAATTCTTAATCATAGTGATGGAAACTAAAGGAGGCAAAGAAGCAGAATTTATCTTTATGCGTTTTAATTAGATGGAAAATAGTGTTGGTGTTATTGACAGTTTCTTCCATTGGTTTTGATTAAGGATAAATTATTTTCCACACAAAATGTGAAGCACAGTTAATAAGAGCCTTAATAAACTTTTCGAACTATCCAATTAATTTAGGCAGCAAATGTCTGAATAGGTTAAACCGTACGTGGTAGAACAGCAATGAACATTTCTCTGACCATTGAAGTGGTCTGATCACCCCTCACACTCTTTTAAATGGAAGATGATATTACCTTCATTTTTTTCTTTTTCCCTTTCTGTTATGATTGTTACAGGAAGAAGAAGAATTTCCTGCAAGTTGTGAGAGAAAGAAAGTTGAATAGAAAGCTGAAAGAGAACCGAGGAGAGGATAAAGGACGGTTATTAAATCTGTGAACTCTATCAGGGGATACGAAAATAAAGTGTGTGACTGTCTCGAAGTCTATTGGAGTATGACATATCATTTTTATGCAGGTCTCGCTGTGATAAAGGTAACACACTGAAGAACACTGCAGTTCCACAAAAGCAGTTAGCACATTCATTGAATATCAAGATGGCCAAAGTGCTTCTCTTTTGTCGTTATCTCATGTTTTTATATGGGGCTGTATCATTCAGGGACTCATGACTGAGCATCAGAATCTCTGCTTCTCCAGCAAGTTTATTACAGGGTTTCTGTTTTATTCCATGCAGGAAGATAATCTCTATCTGACTTTTTGTTGTTGTTGTTGTTGTTGTTGTTTTTTTCCCTGAGTTTATAGGACTGTATTCCTCTAGGACTTTTCACACTCTATGCACCCAAGCAAAGCAAAATGAATAGAAATGCAAAAAGCAATGAGTTGCAAGCTTACCACTACTGATACACAGAACATGTTCTGAAACAGAGAGCAAAGGGCTAAAATGAAATGCATTTGAGTGTGAAGACACTGTAGAATTGGTTGTAAAGTTAGAAATTATTTTAGGATGAAGTTAGGCATTGGCACCATCTGTTTGCTGCAGAAATAAAAAGAGAGAAAGGTTATTGGTCAGACAAGAGTATGGCAACATGGCTTGAAGCCCTGACAGGCCTAGGCTGAGCTTGGATAGTCCAGTGTGTGTGTTGTAAAGCCAGATTCCTAGATTTGGCAAGTCCTTGATAGAATTAGGCTTCCCAGTACTGCCTTGTATTCAGAGCATGGGAAAACCAGTGCATCAGTCAGTAAATTGTCTGTCAGATTGTGAAAAATATGGGGTTTATTCAATATTTATGAATGGGTATCTTTGTATGAGGAAAGATTTTTGTCCTCTATTTTTCTAAAATGTTGGTAGTAGTACTTCCTTCAAAATATTGTTTGAAATTTGCTTATCCATGGAGAAATATCAAATCAAATTGTGCACAGCTTTGTTTTCTGTAGTGGGCATTTTCTACAGCAACAACAAACTATTCATTCCTGTAGGAGAGCTAAGGGTGAAAGCAAAATGTTTGTGTTGTTTTTCAATGTATTCCAAGAGCCACATTGTCCTTCAAAACATAGTTCAAACACCAAATGTGCCCACATAGGATTAATCTACATTAGTATACAAAGAAGAATGTAGGAAAACTTGACTTTTCTATGTGGTTGTAGGACCATATACTTACACTACATCTTCAGAAACAAAGGAGTTGATACCAGCTGTTGGTCATAGTTCTACATTGTGCAGCTGTGCCTCATAGGCAATGTAAAGTGCATTTTTGTGTGGATATCTCAGACTGTGTTGCTGGCATGGCATAAATCCTGCACATACGTAGAGAGCAAACTGTTGGAAAGTCAATTCTATGTTGTAAGTGGTGTTCTCTAGATGGTGCACTGAGGCACGATTCCAGTATTGGTGTAGCCACCAGGAAAACATTAAAGAGAGCACAGCACTGTTCTGCAGTGCATAGCAAACAAATGCAGGCATAGAACCATTCCAAAGCACTATATCATCAGTGAATATGCACACACAGAGACATGTCAAGAGAACTGCCTACCATGAAATATTGGAACTCTACTTCTCAGCTGAGTGGGAGACTCTACCTATTTCATCATCAATTCAGCCATTAGGTTTAACACAGCTTCTCCTCTTCTGAAGTGTGCATGTGTATCACATTGCTAACAAACTTCCTTCCAGAGCAAATCAGCTACCTCCATCCCTAGAAAAATACTTGCTTTGGTGGAAATTCTCTCTAGGCATCATTCTTGCTAGTCATAAAGATTTGGCTCTTTAAATTCTTCCAAGTCCTTCATGTTCATCCAAGGAGGTCTTGTGCTTACTCTAAAATAGTTCTGTCCCCTATTCCCCTAATTGACAGCTTGCTATTAATTACTTGGAAACATATGTACAGTAAAAGAAAAATAGATTTTAATCTCAGAGGGACACCATGAGGAGTGTGGAAGAGACCTTGGTGAAGTTTTATACAGTAATAGAGATAGCCTGCCCAATCTAGTGGAGTTTAGTCTTTGGAAATATGACAGCCAGCCTTTATATCATCCATAGCTTATAAACTCAAACTAAGTAACACTACTATGGTTTTTAAACAAAGATTATTAAAAAAAAAATTATGCGTCTGTAAATTAAAACTTCCCTTCCTTGATTTCAGTGATATCTGTTCATACACATTTTATACACAGAATTATGTTTTCTATTATTCAAAATGCCACAGTTGAACAACCTTTTTTAATTTCTACTGCATTCCAACACATGCAATGGATATATATTTTGGTGGTTTTTTTTTTTAATGACTCCATTTGTTTCTAAGGTCAATTGGCATTGACAATCCAATCCATTTCAAACTGACTTTGCTGACTTACTAAAATATACAGAAAAAGGAAGTATCTCTGAGGTTCTTCTTTCAGCTACAATTAATTTATGCTTTCTCTACACTAGGATACATTTTATAGCGTGCTGTAATGTCACGAAGAAAATGCTGTAGCATGTAACTCAGGATGCTGGAACAGGTTGCCCAGGGAGGTTGTGGCTGCTCCCTCCCTGGAGGTGTTCAAGACCAGGTTGGACAAGACCTTGAGTGACCTGTACTAGTGGGAGATGTCCCTGCCTCTGGCAGGAGGTTGGAACTAGATGATCCTTGAGGTCCCTTCCAACCTTACCATTCTATGATTCTATGACTCCTTTTGCGACATACTCTCCAAACCCCTCACTAGACTTCTTGTTCTCTGGACACACTCCAGGACCTTAGTGTGTTTCCTATACTGTGGTGCCCAGAGCTGAACACAGTATTCAAGCTGTAGACTCACCAGGACTGAATACAGGGGCCCATTTCTTGAATTATTGCATAAACTGTTGCACCACAGCATATGTCTGGAACATTCTTATGATTCTATTTTTGCTTTGCAGTATGTAGACATTATTTGAAAGGAATCCAATTGCAGACAGCAGGTGTCACAAATTTAGAAGATATTGAGGTCCATGCTTATGCTATTTTTTCCTTTTTTGGAGGTGATAGCTATCACAGTGGAGAAGGGAATGATTAAGTCTCTGCACATGGAGCTTCAACAGAAATTTCTGTGAGTACCATTCTACTCATTGCTCTGGATGGTACAAGTATATGATAGTATTTGTCATCCTTTGAAATAAAGAGGCAAGAAGTTGCTTATGTTTCTTTAGTGTTTTTAGAGTTCTAGGAAATGTACATGTAAAAAATCATGGATAGAACTCTGTGAGAGATGCTGACTAGAGATGACATTATGTTTCACAAGCACAATAGGTAGCACTGTAAAGCAAGGTTTTCTTTTCACAGTTAGCACTCTTGAGACTGGTACTATGTAGCCTGTTTTTTTCACACTATATTTAGACACACAGAAGAAAATAACTGAGGAAGAAAACCATAACAACAAGCACAATGAGTCTGGTATTTGTAAAACAAATGTTCAGGAAATCAGATGAATTTTCAATACCCATATGTGCCACAAAAAATTATCTTGAAGAACTCTGGAAGTTAACCATCTCTAGACCAGTGGAATGAGCCCACAGAAGTTACCAGCATTCATCCTTGAAAGGGACTGATATTTTTTGGATTATTCTGCCAGATTTAATTTTACAGAATCATACAATCACAGAATGTCTTAGGTTGGAAGGGACCTTAGGGATCACATACTCAACGTCCATGACATTCACAGGGATATGTCTTAACTAGACTCAGTTGCTTAAGACTTCATCCAACCTGGGCAACCTATTCCAGAGTCTCACCACCCTCATAGTGAAGATTTTTTTCCTAAGATCCAGCCTAAACCTACCCTTCTTCAGCTTCAAACCATTCCCCCTTATCCTCTTGCTAGGCACCCTGATGAAAAATCCCCCTCCCGCCTTCCTGTAGGATCCCTGCAGGTATTGGAAGGCATCACTAAGGCCCCCCTGGAGTCTTCTCTTCTGTAGGCTGAATAATCAGAGCACCCTCATCTTATGAGAAAGGAATATAATTTAGGCAGGTATGATAATTGCTTGGGGGTTAGGAGTTTGCTATTCTTGAAAAACCAGTCCTCACGGACTGTTAATTAATCAGATTATAAATATTTGGGGTTTAAATACTCAACAGAAAGTTGCATATATTTATATTGCAATACGCTCTGCATATTAAACATTCTTGGGATAAATTTCCAAGATAGCTTGGACATAATATAACTCTGGCTGTATTTTGAAAATGTTCACATGAAGTGCTCGAGGAGATTCCTGCATCTTTACAACATAATACTGTGGAAGTTGATGCCAAGTGTATATTGAAGGTGCAGCCATTGAGACCTAAACCCCTGGCTGATATTGAAAATTTAAATATCTGTGCATGTGTCAGCTATGAGAGTAGCAACACAGCACGTAGAGACGATTTACTACTTAGACATCCACCAGGCATTTAAGAATTTCCCAAGTCAAGCTTAAAACTGTTTAAAAAAATTCTAGAGGAAATTTAAGCTTCAGTAAAACTATATTTTTCACCAGAAATTATGTATTAATCCAGATCCTAATAAAACCTGAAGCTTCAAATATGCTTTGTAATGATGGTGTGTTTAAACGAAAACATAAAAGCTAATAAAAAGGAAGTATTTATTATATCTCACAGTATCACAGTATCACCAAGGTTGGAAGAGACCTCAAAGATCATCAAGTCCAACCCATCACCACAGACCTCAAGACTAGACCATGGCACCAAGTGCCACATCCAAACCCACCTTGAACACCTCCAGGGACAGTGACTCCACCACCTCCCTGGGCAGCCCATTCCAGTAGCCAATGACTCTCTCAGTCGAGAACTTTCTCCTCACCTCCAGCCTAAACTTCCCCTGGTGTAGCTTGAGACTGTGTCCTCTTGTTCTGGTGCTGGTTGCCTGAGAGAAGAAAGCAGCTTCCTCCTGGCTACAACCTGTTATGCCCATATGCATTTATCCTTACATATTTTATGTATATTCATATTTATTACAAAATCTCTACATATGTAGGTATAAATTTGAAGGGAAGTTGGACATTTTATCTTAATGTAAAAAAAAAAATCACATTTCAAAATATCAACATTTGATGTCAAAAGGGAAAATCACATTTACAACAGACTTGTGGTACAGTATTTTTCCTATACCTGAAAAATATCTACCCAAAACCAAAGAGGTAACCAATCCAGATGTGATATGCTCACGACAGGAGGGACTGTTGGACACACAGGTAGAAGTTTGAAAAACCTTGAGCCTTCACACCTAACTTTCTGGTAGCAGCAACTTTACACAATAAATAAAGCCATAACTGCTGCAATTTGATAATTCTATGACAAATGTGGTGAGGTGAATCAGATGCTACCTGTTCCTCTGTATAAGGTATCACTTTAGTCCTTCACCTTTAGTTTTAATGAACTTTATTGAACTTGGCTTGAAATGCTTGAAAGAGAAAAAAATGTTATCTGCAAACAGGAGACTTAGGGAAAATAAATAAAGAAAAACAGAGTTCTGAGAATGAAATGAAAACAAACAAACCAACCTGTAATCCATGTTGGAAGATTATAACAATATGACACAAACCTCGGAACTAAAGAGAAATATTTTTCTTCTTTTGTTTTCCCCCCCCTTTAATTAGGACAATTACTTAAGGAAATCAAGATTATACCAAGCAATAATTAATTGCAAATTCTGTGCATGAAATGTTTGAGATCAAAATTATTTCCTGTTGGAAACTTTGGCTTTTACAGTATGTGGAAGGAGAGGTATGAGTCACAGTACGAGGGAGAGAGGGAAGAAGAAACAACAAACCCCATAAAAGTAACTTGTTTCAAAATGGAGCTTGATCAATGGATTATGTGATGTGGTTATCTGCTCTAGCACTAGCAAGGGAATGGTCTCAATGACCAACGAAGTCCCTTTACGATCTAATGTTCTGCAGTATCTATCATTTTAAGTTTCTTCAGGGATCACTCCAGTTTCAAGATGATAGCTGTAATTGAACCCTAAGGTGGTAAATACGTTCAGCTACAACAGGATATAGTAAGTCCTTCTGGAGTCCAAGTCGCTCCCAGAGCACACAAGCTGGAAATTTGCATCCCAAATGATTGATTCTGTTGCATAATTATGGTGATTATATGATTATTTGTCTTTTTTTCTTTTAAATATTTTATTTACATGGCTACTATCCAAAGCTCTGTTAGTTTTTACTAACTGCAACATACAGGAGAATGTTTCACTTGTGGTCCCAGACTTTAATATGGTTACACTCTCTGAGGATATACATAAACCATTCATACCCTGCATTGGGGCACACTTTAATGCTTTTCAAGTTGTTTCATGAGCATGGACTCTACATGTATAGAGGCTGATGAAACTTGAAAAAAAACTGAGAAGCAGCATTCTGAAGCATTTGTCATATTTGGAGCTAAGTGAGCAGTCTTCCTGAATCCCCATCCTAGACAGGATGCCTCATTGCTGCCTGCAACTGAGCACAAAACTCTTATTGTCACCTCTGGTGGTTGTGTAGAATCTGTGGCTCACCCATCTTAACTTGAAGGTGGGTAGTTAAAGTTGTTGAGAAAGAGTTGAAAGAAGTATATGCAGCAGAATATGCTTTTCTCTAAGAGGGAAACAAAACAAAACCAGAAGTCTTTTACTAAGATAAAAAAAGATTGTCCTCAGAGAAACAGAAAATTCCTTTAAAGTGTTTTCTTGCTGCTGTTGCAGAAATTTCAATCAGAGTCTGAACTATCATCAGTGCACCTTTCATTTTAGAGGACCTCTGCTCTTTTACTAAGAATCATTACTATATTTCATAGGAGTGGACTTCCAGAAAGAAAAATGCATTAATACAGGTTTCCAATTTCACATCAAAGCTGAGTCAAGCATATGACTTTTGATGCATTTGCTCTTGACGTTTTATTGCAAATAAATTGATTCCATCAACAACAACAAAAAATTCCCTCAAAAATTATTAATTCAGAACAATTTCCTCTTTGTTCTGTATAGGTATCATAATCATTGGACAATGTAAGTAATCCTGTGAAAGATGTTACAGATCTAAAAATCATCAAAGTGAAGAAGAAGATAGTTGGATTTCCTCCTCTGTTTCTCAGTTTACACAATTTCAGATTTATTTGACTATTCATTCCTATATTAAAAATACAGCAGCAGAGATGAGATGAGAATCACCTGGGACTTTGATGAATATCACTTAGAAGGCAGCCTTATTATCTTCAGAAAATAGCAAGTAAACACTGGAAATCTGCTTTACAATCATTTTCAGATAAACTTATACAGAACCAAGTTTTACATCGTTGTTGTAACCTAACCTTGGTTTTAGAAAACACAAAGTAACTCCATCAACATGTGCTAGTTGCTGTTGTCAAATGTCTTGTAAAGCTCTGTATGAATAGTTTGGTTTGAAAAGTTCAGATACAGTGAAATTCATTCTTCAGTTGAAAACAGACTCTCCTACACTTCAGCCATAATTACATCACCAGACTGCAAACATAAATGGGATGAATTTCACTTACTGGTTAGGGAGTGCAGTTTTAGACTAGAAATCAAGATACTGTAAATATTATCTCACAGTTTGCAAAACCTTTTAACTGTTCCCTGGATAGAATTCCAACTGCTTTGAAAAGAACCAGGATAAATAACTGTAACAGGCTGCTCAGTGGGGTTCTGGAGTCTCCCTCTCTGGAGATATTCAAAACCTGCTTGGACGCATTCCTGTGTGAGCTGCTGTAGGTGACCCTGCTCTGACAGGGGCATTGGACCGGGTAATGTTTGGAGGTCCCTCTGGGGACCTCTCTGGGCAACTTGTACCAGGGATATAGAAATATGTTGATGCTTATAGTTTTAATTGTGAAGGGTTTCTTCCTTAAAGGTGTAGCACAATCTAAAGCTTTTGAAAATATGTATATTACTTACAAAATAAAAATGAATAAATTGTTCTAAAAGATGTCTCATTTTGGAGATCATAGTAGAGAACTGCTACTCATCTATCTGCTCACAGCACAAGGAGTTCTGCAGCCAGCAGTTGCTTTGTTCAGGCTGTAAGGGAGAGAGAAGGGTGGATCAGGCACCCTGCCTCACTCTGTACTGGCGCAGGGTCCAGGGCATCTCACAAAGCCTTGGTTGCTGTTTCCCACCTCCTCCTCCCACCTCCTCCTCCCACCAGTCTCTACAGGACACTGGTATCTGAAAAAATCAGGTTTGAGAGTCACTGCACTATGTATTTCTGTATGAATCAAGGTCCCCTACTCACTCTCCCTGCAATGTATGAAACAGGAGGAAGCCACAGATATCATGGTGAAAGGCAGGACACAGAGATAACCACTATCTTTACTAAGCAGTCAATGATGACTTGCTAAAAACTGATCATGCATCCTGTTTAAGAACACAGAAACTGAGGTGACAAACAGTGATTTCTAAGATTATAAACTACCTGGAATAGTTTGGAATACCAGAGTGTTATTTACCTCCAAAAAAAGCTGCTGTGGTTCAATCATGGAGGATCCATATCATAGAATCATAGAATGGTAAGGTTGGAAGGGACCTCAAGGATCATCTAGTTCCAACCCCCTGCCATAGGCAGGGACACCTCCCACTAGTACAGGTTACTCAAGACCTCATCCAATCTGGATGAGCTAATGCTCAAAGCAATGGTCCAGAGGAAGAGGCCTGAATCCCACCTGGAATGAACTGGAAAAAGGGACAGTGTTTGTCATTGTTTTGCAGGTGCATGGGACAGCCTTCTAAGAAGACATTAACTTCAGAAGGATTCTCAAGTGGGACAGAAAGAAAAGAGAGGAGAAATAATGTTAAAAAGATACAGGTCTTGTGTGCTCTGGATTGCTTTTAGGAAGAGTGATGGAGCATTGGGTGTGAAGGACAGACAAAGATTAGGGTTAGGAACTGGTAAATAGAGTGATGTACAGTGATGTACTGAGCAGGGGCAAAAAATGGAAAGGAGGTGTTCCCAAATCACTAAAACAAAACAGCAATAACTATGCCTTGTAAATTGATTTTCTGGGGATTAATCTCTCTTCTGTAGATCGTAGATTTTGCACAGAGATATCCTTTTACCTACAAAGGCATGCATCTTCTTTGACCTTTTCACCTTTATTTTCTAATTTTACCTACCGCTTATATTTTACCAAGCCCAAAGGCTTGTATAGCATCATCAGACTGCATCACATATACATATATATGTTTATATTTATATATATATGTGTGTGTTTATGTATGTGTATATATATATGTATATGTAAATGCATATGTATGTATGTATGTGTGTATATATATATATATATATTTAAATATCATAGAATCATAGAATGGTAAAGTTGGAAGGAACCTCAAAGATCATCGAGTTCCAACCCCCTACCATAGGCAGAGACACCTCCCACTAGTACAGGTCACTCAAGGCCTCCTCCAACCTGGCTTTGAACACCTCCAGGGAGGAAGCAGCCACAACCTTCCTGAGCAACCTGTTCCAGTGCCTCACCACCCTCACTGTAAAGAACTTCCTCCTAACATCCAGTCTAAATCTTCCCTCTGCCAGTTTAAACCCATTGCCCCTTGTCCTGCCATTGCAAGACCTTGTCAATAGTCCCTCCCCAGCCTTCCTGTAGGCCCCCTTCAGATACTGGAAGGCTACTACATACTATAAGGCTACTATATACATATAAATATGTATTTTTGTATATATATATATGTAGGTATATATTTCTATGGGGAAGCCAAATGCCTGGGATCAGTAAAAGGTATGCTGCTTCAGTGCTACCCAGACTAGAGGTATTTCTTAACAAAGACAGAGATTCCTCATGCCTGGTGCTTTTATTCAAGGATAGTAATATATGTTTTTAAATTTTCTTCTATTTAAGCTCACATGAGAGAAAAACTGCTGCTATGGATCCCTCCTGTTATGAATTTAGAAAATACGTATCGTTGCACTTTTATGTGGAAGAACTTAAAGGCAGGTCATGTAGATATATCTTTTAAAAAAGGGAGTAGAGTAATAATTGATTTTCCAATCAAGTTTATCCTTCACAAGACTTATATCAGGGGAGGGTGAATTCGTTAAGGCTGTGAGCAACGACCTTGCAAAATTTATGAAGTACAGAAAAATCCTATATTTAACAGATTTGGGACTAGAAAGGCTGGGTATATTTCATTATTTCAAAACTGTTGTTGGTTTTCAGAAGTCTGATAAACATGGAGTGACTGAGCAGGTTGTCTCACAGGTGCAAGAATGCTGTGCAGCATTTGTAAAATACAGCAGTGCATGGAGGTATTACTGGAACTTGCAGGATAGCAAAGAATTCTGCATTCTACAGTATTTCCTGTGGAGGGTGGTCTCACATCACTTAAAAGATTCCATTAATTTCTCCTGATCATTATGATATATGTAACTGTGGTAATAAAGCAATTCAAGATTGTGATGTTCCAGATTCCACCTACTGCTCTGCCACAAAAACAATATGAAGTGTTGCATTTCTTATGCCTAAACATAGAATATGTAACCTAGAAGTATGACATCTTGTAGCACATACTGCACCTTTTTTTTGCCATTATGCATTAATCTTGTTCAGTTCCAGGACTTGTAGTACATACATTAGTATAAAAACTGAAGCCAAGCCTGGAAGTGATGGAAGAGAAATGCCACTGCTGGCTTTCCTTGCAAGTGATGCATTGTGTCTTTAGGTGGCAATAAAGGTAACAATTTCAGAGCTCTAAAAAGAGCCTGCTAGATTTATGTGCATAAAATTTCTTCACATTCCTTCACAAATGAGGAACACAACCTCATTATCAAAGGTACAATGGTAGAAGCTTATGAAAAAGTATCCATGGGTACAAGGTACCTGTTCAGTAATCCCACCTGTTTTTTGGTAACAATTTCCCAAGTGCTCTAAAAATCTATCTTGGATAAGTAGATTCTCTCATTTTATTGTATAATCTTATTGTAGAAACTGAAATTTTATTTGGAATATTTCTAAATTTTAAAAAAGTACAATTATATTATGAGACCAAACTCAAAAGCAATCATCAAAATAAAAAGAATATTTCAAGTTTTGCTTCCAAATACGATTTTGCATCTAGACTATTGCTTTATGAAAGGAAAAATCAGACATTAAGAAGTACATTTTATATATATATACATTTATATCTAAATTAAAAAAATATATTTAAGATGAGAACTTATTTATGAATTAGGAAATAATAAATTCTATTGAAATTCTATTTCCTGAACAGTTTTTCCAAATATTGGCAGAATTTAATCTTATTAAGTGATAGCTCAGTTGCTTTTACACTTTTCCTTTTTAATGTGACCAACTCTTCGTACTGATTCATAGATGATTGCAAGTTTCAAGTTTGTAAATGCCATTTCTTAAAGTACTTTCTCATCTGGACATTTTAAACTTTATGATCTGAGTCTTAAATTACATGTAGGCACCTCTGTTCAGCTGCTGCTCTGTGCTTAATCTTCTGTATGTCAACACTTGGCAGAATCACTTTGGTGCTGAATCTGCTTTACAGCAAAATATTCCCTCAGAGTCAAGTCATAGGTTAAGCTAAAGCTTAAAAGGGTTCAAAATAATTTCTCAAGTTACCTGAGAAAATTTGGTTTGGGTTTGTTGTTTGTTTTTTTTTGAGATCCTGTTATCTGATCTCAGTGTTATATTTAAAGAATTTTTGACACTGATTAGTAGTGTTTGTTAAGATATAGAGAAAGTCCTATTACACATGCAAGAGCAACAGAGTTCCCACAAATAGTCTACCAGGACACAAGTAAGTTAAAGGTAAATGTGAAATGAGTATTTAGCAAAAGAAGAGAGAACAATCAGATGGTTTCAAGTGCTGTTGTTTGGGTAACATGGCCATGGATCCTGCCATTAGACAGGGAGAGCAGGACAAATCTAAAAGTATTATATCAGATGGCTTTCTCAAAACCAGCTTGGGTATGTACTTGATATTGAGCTATCTCAGGGACTAAAATCAAAGTTGCATCATGAGAAAAGACTAACAGATTCTGAAGATGCTACAACAACAGATCTATTTGTCCCTGATTCTCCCTTGTGTTGCCATCCCAAAACCTTGGTTGGTACTGATTCATCTGGCTGTTGCTTAATCTGGTCCAACAAGATGAAGATCAGAAGGCTGAAGCAACTCTACTATGAGGACAGGCTGAGAGAGTTGGGGCTCTTCAGCCTGGAGAACAGAAGGCTTCGAGGACATCTTAGAGTAGCCTTCCAGTATCTGAAGGGGGCCTACAAGAAGACTGAGGAGGGACTATTGTAATGACAGGACAAGGGGCAATGGGTTTAAACTGGCAGAGGGGAGATCGAAACTGGATGTTAGGAGGAAGTTCTTTCCAGTGAGGGTGGTGAGGCACTGGCACAGGTTGCCCAGGGAGGTTGTGGCTGCTCCCTCCCTGGAGGTGTTCAAAACCAGGTTGGATGAGGCCTTGAGTGACCTGTATTAGTGGGAGGTGTCCCTGCCTATGGCAGGGGGTTGGAACTAGATGATCTTTGAGATCCCTTCCAACCTTACCATTCTATGATTCTATTATAATTGGAGCAAGATTGCTTTAAACTGAAATTTTGAGATGAATCATGGTATTTTATTTAAAGTGTGACTAGTGAGCATTTAACTGACAGAAGAGAACCAGCGAACTTCTGGCAATGGTGGTGTTTCAGCCTTTTTATTCTTGTATTTTAGCAAGAACGCTTATGTGAACCAGAGGCCAGCATTAACCCAGCTATAAGGTTTCTGCTACATGAGCTGCTTTATTTCTGCATGTACTTCAGTAGCACTTTGGAGATTGAAAGCTAGCAGAATATTGAATGACACAGTGGTTTCTGAAATATTTGTCATACATTTCAGAAGTGTATACAGTGCAGAATCTAATTTTCAGCTAGTTTTGGTAGAACAGCTTTCATATATGTAAGAGATATTAATATGGTTATTCATAGTCCATGGTGATTCTCCATCTCAGATCACGTGTCCAGTTCTGATGTTGCCAGCGTAAGAAGGACACAGAGTTGTTGGAGTGAGTCCGGAGGAGAGCCACAAAGGGCTGCGACACCTCTGCTATAGGGTGAGGGATTTGGGATTGTTCAGCCTAGAGAAGGGAAGACTCCAGGAGGACTGAAGAGCTGCCTTCCAACACAGGAAGACTGGAGAGGGAATTTTCATAAGGGTGTTTAACAATAGGACAAGAGGGAATGTTTTTAAGCTGAGGGAGAGTAAGCTTAGACTGGATTTAAGGAAGAAGTTCCTCAATACAAGGGTGGTGAGACCCTGAAATAGGCTGCCAGGGGAGGTTGTGGATGTCTCCTTCTTTGGGGTGTTCAAGGTCAGATTGGATATGGCCTTGAGCAACTGAGTCTAGTTGAGAGGCATACCTGTCCACATCAGTAAGGTTGGACTAGAAGATCTCATCTCACTTCCAACCTGAATCATTCTATTATTCTTTGATCCTTATTACATTTATATATAGATATACCTTTTTTAATAGTAGAAGAACACTTTAAGTATTTATACCTACATAATTAATATATATTAATCTAAATACATGTATGTGATTAAAAAAAAGAGAAAGTTTATATAGGAAAAAATCCCTCCTATATTTGTATTTATTCTGAGACCATCTTAAGTTTGCTACTATTATGATTAGGCTCATCAACTCCCTGCATGATTTCCTGTGCTCTGTTGTCTTTTTCTGCACCTTGATCCATGTAAATGTACATTTACTTCAACAAGAATCAAAATCTTACACATGCCTCATCATCCACAGGAACCAAAGATGCTCTACAGTGCAGCAGATGTGTGTGTGTGCACATGCATGCAGTATGAGGACAAGAGATGTTGTGTTGTACCTGAAGTAATGGGCACAGCAGCGCAGCAAAGCATCCTTCCTTTTGCAGTTTGAATCCCTTTAGTGGTTCATTGACACAATTTATGACAGTTATTTATATTCATTGCAAGCCTAGGGGAAGAACAAAACTTGAAAGAGGACTTGCTGGTGTTTTCAGTCCTTAGAAAATGTAATGTAAAAGGGGAAATATTTTTGTATGTTTTCCTTTTTGCCAGTGGAATAATAATTACATTTAATCACTCTTTTTCTCACTTTGAAAATGTTACATAATGTTTGAAGACAACTTATGGAGATTAAAAAGATTATTTTTTTTTTCTCCTGCTTTGAATTTCTTTAGGTGCCTAATTGACAGATATTACGGATCAAGCTAATTATTACTCTATGAACAAAGCCAAAATCAGAAGTAAAGGGTAAAAGCAAATCATGCTTGTGAAGTTCCAAGCCACAGAAAATGTAATATAATTGGTGATGAAGTATTTCCTGTAGGAAAAAAAAAAAAAAAAAAAAAAAAAAAAGAAAGAAAAGACAAAAAGGTTTCCATAGCAATGCAGTACTATTATTTTCTCTTAAAGCAGAAAGACTACCTAGAATGAGAACAATCTTTAGCAAAAATGAATACACATATGTTACACAGGCTTGATTCTTACATTTCTTTTATTATTTCATTTTATAAGGTTTCAAAGTTAGTGAACTGGGAGACGAGGCTCGGAGATATAGCGGCTTGGCACATAGAGAATAAAAACATCATTAGTAAAATACAGCTCATTCACAAAGGTGATGAAAGGGTGAAACATCATGAGGGGCAAGAGCTTTATTAGTGAACCACCTAAGTCATTATTTTGCTTTATAACATTCTTCCACCAACTGTAAGAATGGAGATAATATTCAGATTTACCTTTTCACATCTCATATTTCTGAGTTAGCTGCAGGTTTACACGGTTCTTGATGAAACAACTTGCAAGATTTGATTTTAAATAACATTAGTGTATAAGTGGTATGGTCAGAACTATGATGATGACAAAGAGCAGACAGATCAGAAAGTTATATTTTCCTCATTGGTTTTGGTTTTTTTCCCATCCTTATGTCTTTTGTGGCCAATATGATGGGTAAAATCTGAAAATTATTTCTGTTCTTAACTTTCCCAACTATAAGGAAAATAATGGCTCACTAATCCATAGTAAGACACATCCTGAAATAAAATGTCTCTATGTATGAATGGAGAATATGATTAGGAATTATTATTCTTAAAAAGGACACATATTGTCATTTTGGTTGAACAGAAAAAATACTTGACCTTCCTTGTCCCAATTTAGTAGGAATTTTTCTCCACTGAAATGTGAACTCACTGGCCCAAGACTGACCCTATATACAATTTTAAAGAAGCACGTCACCTTGAAAGTGGAAGATTGATCTGTTCCTATGTCCAAGACCAGTTTTTTTTTTTTCCTTTTTTTTTCTTTCTTAAGTGGTGCCCAGCAATAGGGCAAGAAGTAATAGGCATAAACTTGAATACAGAAAGCTCCATATAAACAGGACAAACTTTATGTTAAGGGTGGCAGAGTTTTGGAACAGGATGACCAGAGAGGTCATAGCTGTTATAGTTATAGTATACTTATATACTGAAACTGTATGACAGTAACAGTTTCTGTTACTGGAATCACTCAAAACCTACCTAGATGCTGTCTTGTGCAACCTACTTTGGGTGAATCTGCTCTGGTAGGGAAGTTGGACTAGATAGAATCATAGAAACATGGAATCATCAAGTTCCAACCTCCTGCCATAGGCAGGGACACCTCCCACTAGTACAGGTCACTCAAGGCCTCCTCCAACTTGGCCTTGAACACCTCCAGGGAGGGAGTAGCCACAACCTCCCTGGGCAATCTGTTCCAGTGTGTCATCCCCCTCACTGGAAAGAACTTCCTCCTAACACCCAGTCTAAATTTCCCCTCTGCCAGTTTAAACCCACTGCCCCTTGTCCTGTCATTGCAAGACATCTCTCCCCAGCCTTCCTGTAGCCCCTACAGATACTTCCTTGTGGTACTTTTAAGAAAAATGTTTACCTTAAGTCCCTAGGGCCTATGTTTTAGTATATTGTAACAGGAAAAGAAAAAAAGTTATTTCTTATATATTGTCCCTTTCATAATCTATAATAGTTAAGAAGTCATACAACAAAAATTTTCATCTCTAGATGTCAAGTGTGAAAAAAAACACTCTGCAGCATTTCATTCAGCTATGAGATACAATTTGGTGAGTAAAGGAATAGTCTGCAAACTGGAAAATTATCAAGAACAGATGTTGCTTTCTTTATCTGAATACATATGTATATTGGCAAAGTGATTCACCAGCAGAGTAATACGTTTGTCAGTGTAAAAAGAATTTAGCACAATAAATCAACAAAAACACTTCCTTTGGTAACAACATCAAAATTGGAACTTTCAGAAACTAAAATTTGTAGAGAAAAGTGATCTGATCAAAGCTGGAACTGGTTTAGGTCTTTTTAGAAACCAAATACACTGATTCTTTTGAATATGGCATAAGCAATTCCAAATTAAACCAAAATTTGCCTATGTGGAAAGATGTACATAACAGACAAAATGTTTTTTGTATGATACTGTATTTTTGAATCTGATAAGAAATCTTATACTCTAAAAGGATACTGTGGTTTCACAGGGAATCAATCCAGATTTACATTGATGTCAAAAGGAGTGGAAATATGCTCTTAGAATTCTAAAGTAAATTTTAATGAATTCTGTAATTGTTCTATAATAATAATTGCATATATATCTGTTCTGTAAGAAGTTCTATAAGAACTTCTTCCTAAAATCCAGTCTACACCTACTCTCCTTAGCTTAAAACCATTCCTTCTTGTCCTGTTGTTAGATGCCCTTATGAAAAGTCCCTCTCCAGCCTTCCTGTAGGATCCTTTCAGGTACTGGAAGGCAGCCGTAAGGTCCCCCAGGAATCTTTTCTCTCTAGGCTGAATAACCCCATTTCCCTCAGCCTATCCTCATAGCAGAGGTGTTGCAGCCCCTGGATCATCTTTGTGGCCCTCCCCTGGACTTGTTCCAACAGCTCAGTGTCCTTATGATAGGGACTATAAGAGTAGTTGAGGTGGAGTCTCACAAGAGCAGTGTAAAGGGTAAAAATCATCTCTCTTGACCTGCTGGCCACCACTTCAGAACTTATTACAGAAAAAAAATATATATATTTATTATAGAACTTATAGAATAGGCTGCCCAGAGAGTTTGTGGATGCCTTCTGCCTGGGGATGTTCAAGGTCAAGTTGAATGAGGCCTTCAGCAGCTGTGTCGAGTTGAGAGACATCCCTGCCCATGACAGGTTGGAGCAGGTGATCCCTGAAGTGCCTTCCAACCTAAGCCATTCTATGATTCTGTGATTGTATTGAGATTAGCAGGTTTGGATGGTCAGAGAACATATAAAGTACGTCTGAAATAGGAATGGGGATACTGTTTACTCAAGAGTTACGTATTTGAGCACTTGACTCACTTTGGCCTTCCAACTTTTTAATTTACGTTACTGCATATGAGTTTTGCTTTTCTCCTTTGCTTTTACTGTTCAACAAAATGTGAGAAGCGAATTGTGTGCTCCTTAAAATGTAGAGAATATTTTTTTTTTCTGGTTGCACCTATTATTTTCTGATAGTTTGGCTATTTAGGACAATGAAATGCTCAAATTTGGTAATACGACTTCTACTGCAGTTTTCACTCTTCTAATTACCCATATCTGTGGACTCCACAAATGTTTCTCCTGTCTCCTCTGTTGTCATGAACTCAATAGCTCACTTCAACTGGACAGGAATGACATCTCTTACAAGGATGATATCTTTTACCTATCTGTTGTGAAAGATTTTATTCCAGATTTGTGCAAGGCTGAAAAAGTTCTACTGAAGTCTGGTACTAACTTGATAATAGCTTCATAATTGCCACCTAGACATTTTGCATTAGTATAACAGTGACTGCAGAGAGTTCTGAAAATTCCTTTTTTAATTATGATCCACATTTTCTTCTTCTGTGCTCATCATATTGGAGATCATCTGTCTGGTACTATTTATAGTATCTAATATCTTTTCTTTCTGTGTCAACCAAGCTTTTAAAATATAATGACCACGTTTTGGAAATGTGTTTACAACCTAGTCCAACCTCGCTCCTAAACTGAATTTGGATCTATAATGCTGTGATAAGTTGTGGAATTTCACCTCAAAAATGTAATATATATTTTGAGGTCTCAGTTTTCTAGCACTTTCTCATTCTTTGATTCTAATACATTTATTCACAAAAAAATGTGTGAAAATAGTAAAATTTATGAACAGGATTTCACTTCTACGCCTCC
>VWZE01025973.1:99851-148755 GCA_013396675.1 Eubucco bourcierii | reverse complement strand
TTTTTTTTTTTTTTTTTTTTTTTTTTTTTAAATGAACTATTTTAACTCCTGGCTTAGCTACTTGTTTTTCTTGAAGCAAATAATTTCTTATGAGGTGCTTTACTTAGAGTGCCAGTGGAATGAATTCAGGTGATAACAAAAAAGTGAGTCAGCCTTATGGCCTTTTGTTAAGTCTTAGGATGTGGACTTACCTTAAGGTCTCTTATTCATGTGTCAGCGATCATCAGAAACACGCTGCACAAAACCAAGCTGAATGGCCCTTCACTAGTGAGTAAAATGGAATCTCTTTCTTGATTGCCTCTTTCATCTCTTCAGCACTTCGAAAGCAACCTGCGGGTAGCAAGGACACTGGAATTGGCATGACTCTGCTCCGTTGTGCCCTAACATATCATGATAAAGGATGACCTTGTGAAATCACTCAAAGGGCACATCTTTCATTACAAGGTACCTATCCTGACTGGCTCACTAAAAGAAGAATGACGTAGATTTACAAGGACTCAAAGGCAAAGTTTACAGAAAGTAGCCATGGAAATGTAATTGAACTCTTTCTTTTCAGAGGAGTGTACAAAATGTACAAGAACTGTGTTTTGTCCCAGGCATGAAATTAATGTCATGATGCAAGGACTATGATTTAATTAGACTGTATCTTTATTAACTCCTCTGGGAACTGTGCAGGTAATTTAATTATTTCCAGTTTCCGGAGGGCACCACACTCAAATTCCACAATCTCTGGACCTTTAACAGGGGATTTAGAGACTTACTGCTCTCCGCTTGTGTGAAGGTGAAGAGAGTAAAGAGAAAAAGAAATATCTTTCAGTCAACTTATAAATTGACAGTGCTTGATTCTGTTCCTGAAAAATTCTTAATGAACTGTTCTCAGTTCTCACAAATGGGGCATCACAGTATCATAGTATCACAGTATCACCAGGGTTGGAAGAGACCTCAAAGATCATCAAGTCCAACCCATTACCACAGACCTCAAGACTAGACCATGGCACCAAATGCCACGTACAAACATCCCTTGAACACCTCCAGGGACGGTGACTCCACCACCTCCCTGGGCAGCCCATTCCAGTAGCCAATGACTCTCCCAGTCAAGAACTTTCTCCTCACCTCCAGCCTAAACTTCCCCTGGTGTAGCTTGAGACTGTGTCCTCTTGTTCTGGTGCTGGTTGCCTGAGAGAAGAGAGTAACCTCCTCCTGGCTATAACCACCCTTCAGGTAGTTGTAGACAGCAAGAAGGTCTCCCCTGAGCCTCCTCTTCTCCAGGCTAAACAATCCCAGCTCCCTCAGCCTCTCTTCATAGGGCTTGTGCTTGAGGCCTCTCACCAGCCTCGTTGACCTTCTCTGGACATGCTCAAGCACCTCAATGTCCTTCTTAAATTGAGGGGCTCAGAACTGGACACAGTACTCAAGGTGTGGCCTAACCAGTGCAGAGTACAGGGGGAGAATGATCTCCCTGCTCCTACTGGCCATGGTATTCCTGATGCAGGCCAGGATGCCATTGGCCTTCTTGGCCACCTGGGTACACTACTGGAATGAGTTTCTGCACAAGTTTTCTGTGACAGTGCACCAAGTACCTTGGTTATCTTTGTTCACTTAAAGCAAATTCCTGAACAGTTCACATTCTTATATATATGTACATTCTGATCTTTAGTGAATAAACCTGAGGAAAAATCTGATATAGGCTGTTTACCATTACAAACTTAATTCATATGAACCATATCTATAACTAGCTTTATGTGCATCTCTCTCTCTCCCTCTCCATACACAGACATTGTAATCTTTCCATTTTATTTAACATTCGAGTTCATGAATTTAAAAAAAAAAATCTGTGTAGAATTGAATCAACCTATAAGCATTCAGGAGTCTCAGAGAACACAGGTAATGCTTTTCCTAAGCAAAGCTTGATTGAAAGCCAGCAGGCTACTTGTGAAAAAATATTAATGATACTTTGTCATTTACCACAAGCTTCATTTCCTTTAGCAGTATCCACAGTGGCTATTTTGCCTTGTTTTCAAATCATAATTTCTCTGTGGTTCCTCTTCCCAGTGAATCTTTTGGTACCTCATTATTCTAAACCTTAAAAAATAAATTGTCTTTTTAAGTTGTCTGCAGTGCCTGGCCAAGGTTTTGCTTTACCTCCTGCACTTTGTGCATGGCATCTCCTCTCTCATCAACTGTTTAGCCTCTGACATTGTTCCTGGGTATGATGCCTGACACCTCCAGTTCCCAGCATTCACACACCATGTTCCTGACTGGTACATGACTCCAGCCTCTGTACTGTGCTTTTGAGCAAATTGAGTTCTGCCTCTCCACATTGTTTTGAGGACATTTGATGGTTTTTGAATGTATCCTATGTGGTCACATTAAAAATAATGCAACTTTTATCTTCAAAGATGCAAAAATTCAATCAAGATTTTGATGCTTCAGAAAAATCTGGGGCCACCAAGATGATTTTTTATTTTGTTCATACGGTTACTATCGCTGTAAATTTATTTTGGGTTTATGTCTACATCTTATACTTCCAAAATACATACACAGTTTGAGGATAATATTAATGTCCTACTTTGTCAATAATATAAATTCCTTTTAACAAAAAAACTTCCTTTCCATATACAATGTTTGTGCTTGATTTTAAAACATTTTTGGCAAAGGCTCAGTTAGAACTTAAGCTGACTACCTCTGTAAAAGATAACAAAAAGCATTTCTACAAATTTATAAATGCTAAAAAGAAGGGCAAGAAGAGTCTCCACTGCTTATTGGACCTGGAGGGGAACACCATAACTGAAGACGAGGAAAAGGCTGAGGTCCTGAATGCCTTCNATTTTTTTTTCTGTCACAAGTAGTTGCTGTGTAGTTTTACACCTAGTGACTGATAGGAAGATTCAGAATTTTGAATTAAGTTTGCTGTGGTAAACAGTGTACACTATATTTTTTTCTCAAGAAATCTGGATTTATTCACTAAAGATCAAATCAGAATCTAATCACATACTCAAGGAACAACTTGAATGGATTTTGAGACTGCAATACATTTTAAAGTGCTTACCTGAGGTCAAATCCAGATGATAACTGAACAAATATTTTTTTTTTCCACATAAATAAACAATACCTTCTGTTTTCACAATCAACATGTATGTAATTAAGAAAAAAAGAGAACTACTTAAATAGCAACTTAAGCAAAGCAACTTGTGTTAAGAAGATATTAATTCTTATTTGCTTATTAGTAAATAAGAATGCTTATTTATTTGCAAAATATACAAATACTATAGGTGATGTTGTGCTGAAACTCTTGACCTTCATTTCAGGACTTAATAAAAAAGAACCATCTTTCATCCTTTCCGTTAATCAGTGTTAAATGATTAATGCTATCTTCTAGTTTAATCACCCAGGTAGAAAAATCACATCACTCTGTGATGACTTTTACATGACTAATTCTTCTAATTTGGATATAAAAATTGATGGGACTCAATTTATTATGTGTGGCATTCACCCGTGACAACAACAAAAAGGTGGTAGTTATATGCCTACAAGTTCGATTGGACCTTTGATAAGAAGTTTTCAGGTTAATGGCACTGGATTTCAGTTGTGGTTCTGTGGTCACTGTGTGTCCCTTTAAGACCATAGAATCATAGAATGGTAAGGTTGGAAGGGACCTCAAGGATTGTCTAGTTCCAACCCTCTGCCATAGGCAGGAACACCTCCCATAACAAGCTATCCAGAAACTGACTGCTTTCAAAGCTTCCTTTTCACCCTTTCTGTACATGACTCTTCTTTGTCAGATCTACATAGAGCATTCTAGAGACAAAAAGCTCCCATGAACAGCATTTGTGTTCTGAAGTCAATATGCATTTTGCAGTAGCTGTGGAAAACCAAGTAACTAATTTTAGTTTACTAATCAGTAAAACACGGTCTGTGTTCCTGCAATTTATAAATGAAAGTTTCAGTGCAATTTTGGTAACCTGTAGCTCCAAAGATTAGTTTTTGATTCACCTAAAATGCCAGTGACAAAAAAATGTTTCAGAGAAATCCATGTGGAAATAAGAAATACAAAGGAAATGTCCTTTAAGCATAAAGATTATTTTCAACAGTTAATCATATAAAGTTATGCCAGAATTTCCTGTGCCTATGTGTGTCTCCCCTTGAAATCTTTGTCTGTTTCTAGATAGCTACCAAAAGATAGAAGTATAAAGGAGACAATGCCTTGTTGAATTTCAGTTTGGGAGGATAACAGTCAATACTTTCAGTCAGGAAACCAAACCTGATTATTTATAACTTTTTATAGATTTTTGTAGCATCTACTCTTTTATTATTATTATTTACGGAATTTTTTCCTTCATCTGTTCTAATGAAGCAGATGTGAGATATTAAAAATCAGGCTACAAGTAGGTATCAGGCACCAGGGATGTCTGGGGTGGTTAAACAAAATGTGTATGTGTGATTTTTTTCTATATGTATGCATAAAAACAAATCGAGTAGAAATAGGTATTTAACTTTTTATTTTTGTTGCATTAATCTGTCCAACTGCATAGGCAATTCTCTGAGGAGGTTCCTGCATGAAAAATCTGCTTCTGTTTTTATTATGTTGCTGTAATAGCAGAGGTAAAGATCTTGTAGTAATCTACTAATGTTCAAAATTAGCAGACAATCGTTTTTACATTTTAACACTCCCCTGTGCTGAATTAATACCTTATTTTAGAAGCTGCTCTGGCTGGTTAATGACTGAGTCTTTGAACATTAGCATTAACACTGCTGTCCTAAACCACTACCATTAGCCTGCAATGCAGCAAACTGTTGACAGCTATAACAAAGCATCACATCTTGCTGCCTTGTAAAGCCTGGGATTCTGGAATACTCCCTGTTGCTGCATAGTTGAGCAAACACTGCTGCTTTTTAGCACTACTTCTCGAAAACAATCAGAACAATCAGTTGGTCACCTGGAACAGATTTCCTCAATTTGCTTTCTTAAGCAATGCTTATGAAGTCTACCTACCTGCCAAATATTTGAGGCTATTTGTATTTAATTGGAGCCTATGATCCATGAATGTGTGAAAAAGTAGGAAATTGCTTTGCCGTGTAAGCGATCTTTTGTCACAGGGTAGCAAACACTGTTAGATTACATACTGCTGCATCCTTACCTCATTCCAACCACTGTTTCACAGCATCGTACAGGTGAAATGGAATACTTGCTGCATATCTACTGATTTTCATCTCTAAATTAATGTCCTCTGCAGTGCAGCAGTCATTCTATGAGTCCAAGGCCGTAGATTCAACTGGCTGGGTTTCTCAACAGAAGGCTGGTTTGCTTGAGTCTTCCCTGTTTATAGCCACATAAATTGGATCTTAGTCTTCTGTGGAGACATCACTGCTTTAAAAGTTATAACCAGTCCACATCAAAATACTGATTCAGCCCTACACGGCTAGTTTTCATGTCTAGCAGCTACACATGTGTAGTGGACTGCAAAACTATTCAAATATTATATTATTACCTTTAAAAATAGGGCACGACATGAGATGTAATTTCCCACAACACTCAGTGACAGGAGCCGCTGAAAGCTAGGAATGAGACTATAAAGATTGTTGGTCTAAACTGATGGAACACTAGAATTTTATTTAGAACCCCTCCCCCTTATTTATGTGTTTATTTATTTTTAATTTATTTCACCTTTGTAAATAACTTGACCCCAACTTAACATTGATTAATAAAGTTTATGGGTAATTTCAAGAGAGCAAAACATCTGGCTACTACATTTTAAGTATTTGTAAGTAAAGATTCATATTTTAATCCTTTCTTAGGAAAAGTCAGAATCAATCAGAGCAGAACACGAAGATTTAGTTTTGATTAAAAAAATGCAAACATGAAACACCTCAAGCTGCATTTTCAAGTACACAGTCAGGTAACACTGCTGCCTTAAGCAGCAACCCTGACCTCCTTCTCTACCTGACAGCTTACTCTCACCCTACTTTGTTTTCTCCCTTGTGCTAGCGGAAATGTTTGTGCTGCTACTACTTGAGCTAGATCAGGGCGCCAAACAGGGTAAAACTGCCTTTTCCCCCCCCTCTTTCTTTTTCTCTTTCTTTCTCTTTTTCTCTTTTCTTTTCCTTTTTCTTTTTCCTTTTCTTTTTTTCTTTTTCTTTTTTCTTCTTTTTCTTTTTTATTTTTTTCTTTTTTCTTTTTCTTTTCCTTTTTCTTTTTCCTTTTCTTTTTTATTTTTCTTTTTTTTTTCTTATTTTTCTTTTTTCTTTTTTTTTTCTTTTTTTCTTTTTCTTTTTCTTTTCCTTTTCCTTTTCCTTTTCCTTTTCCTTTTCCTTTTCCTTTTCCTTTTCCTTTTCCTTTTCCTTTTCCTTTTCCTTTTCCTTTTCCTTTTCCTTTTTCTTTTTCTTTTTCTTTTTCTTTTTCTTTTTCTTTTTCTTTTTCTTTTTCTTTTTCTTTTCTTTCTTTTTTTTTTCCCCCTGGTTTAATTTTAACTCAGACCAGATTCTCAATTTCTTTTACCGCAGGACTGTGTGAGCAGGAAAACATTGTTGGCCTGTAGGAAAGCTGAAATGCCAATTCATGTGACGTAAGTATTATCTTAAACTGTGGTTCAAGGGTTATCAGAAATTTGCCTCATTCCTGCTGCTCACATACACAGAGATTTGAAACCTTCTCTTCAAGCCCAATTCTTTGATTTAACTTTTGGTTAGGTAAGAGTTATTTTGTTGTTTTTTTTCTCAGCACAACCAGTGAATCTCCCCAGCTACCAATACCATCTTTACTCAATGAGTATATGTGTGAGCTGCATAATTCACAGTAAAGATCCAATACAGCACACAGTGAAAAGGTGTTCAGCCTCATGATATCAACAAGTGCTTTAAAGGTTTCCTCTCAGAAACTTGATGAGTTGTATTTTAAAACTGGATTTTATTGTAGTTTTGCTCAGAGCACCTCTGCTCTGACTGAAGCTCTCCTCTATCTCTGTGACTAAATATTCTGTGCATTAAAATAGAGCATGCATAGCTTGAACACAGGGCTTTGCAGAAATCATAGAATCATAGAATAGTTTCCTTTGGAAGGAACTTCCAAGAGTCAGCTGGTCCAACCCCCTTGCAGTCATCAGGGACATTCTCTATTAGATCAGGTTGCCCAGAGCCCTGCCCAGCCTAATCTTGAATATCTCCAGGGATGGGGCCTCAACTACCCCGTGGGTAATCTGTTCCAGTGTTCCACCACCCTCATGGTGCAGAACTTGTTCCTAACATCCAATCTAAATCTCCACTTCTCTCATTTCGATCTGCTTCCCCTTGTCCTCTCCCTGCAGGCCTTTGCAAACAGTCCTTCTGCAGCCCTTGTGTAGGCCTCCTTCAGGTACTGGTAGGCTGCTATTAGGTCTTATAGAATCATGGAACTACAGAATGACTTAGGTTAGAAGGGACCTTAAGAGATCATCTGCTCCAACCTCTCCCTACCATGGGCAGGGACACCTCAACTAGACTTGGCTGCTCAAAGCCTCATCCAGCCTGGCCTTCAACCCCTCAAGGAAGGAGGCATCCACAATTACCCTGGGCAGCCTGTTCCAGGGTCATAGAATCATAGAATGGTAAGGTTGGAAGGGACCTCTAAGATCATCTAGTTCCAACCCCCTGCCATAGGCAGGGATGCCTCCCGCTAGTACAGGTCACTCAAGGTCTCACTACCTTTGTAGTGAAAAACTTCTTCCTAAAATCCAGTCTAACCCTGCTCTGCCTCAGCTTTCTAGTCCTTGTCCTGTCTCTAGACACCCTGATGAAAAGTCCCTCTGCAGTCTTCCTGTAGGATTCCTTCAGGTATTGGAAGGCAACTCCAAGGTCCCTTTGGAGTCTTCTATTCTTTAGCTCCCTCAGCCTGTCCTTACAGAAGAGGTATTCCAACCCTTTGATCAGTAATGGAAAATCCCAGGAAGCATATGAAACTGAGATATCTATTTTCTTTGAAAGTGTTAAGCAACTTAAATTTGTTTCAATAATGATAGTGTGTTTGGAATGTGTAGCAAGGTTTTGGTAACGGGAAAGCTGCAGTGACCAGTGAATATTAGGAATACTATGTCTAACATCCAGCGCTTTTAACTGGTTTAAAAAAGTGCAATTGTTTCCTTAGAATAAGTACATTTGTGAGAGGAATTCAACTATATCATAATGAAACTTTGCCTTGAGTTTGATAAAATCAGAACAATTTTTAATCTGGTTTTAAACCTGTAGTTCATTTGAAAGGTGCTTCATGTACATCAAGATACAAATTCAGTAATGAAAATATTTTAATGAACAAACTGCTTAAGACTCTTGGAATGTTCCTGATTAATACTTCTGGATTTTATGTCCTTGAAGGCTGGTGACAGCCTGGAGATCTTATTTCTTTTTAACAAGTGGAATACAATTTTGTTGTTTTGCTGTGCTTTGTTTGCCTTAGAAAGAATTCATGTCTCTCAGTTCTTGGCTAAGTTACAATCTTTTCATGTTACCTCCTCGAGGCAAACTGTTGTTGACAAAGCCATGATCCAAAGTCATTGCCCTTGGCTTGCCCAGATGGAACCTTCAGAAAGGAACATGTAGGGTGATTAGTTTTGTTATGTTTATTTTTATCAATATGCAATGAAATACTTGAGAACAGCTTTACGAAATTCTTAATAAATCTCGCAGCTTGAGCAGTGAGTGCAAGTCCTGGAAATGAGGATTAAAATTAATACCCCATGTGAGGAGAATGTGAGGAGTTTTTGCAGGGATCATGAGTTCTATTTAACGAACATCAGAATTAAACATCGGACTTCACACAAAGGGGTCCTTTCTAACATCTGAAAATTTGGCTTTACTGCTAAACCCACTTTCATTAGTATATTAATGCATATTGTAAAAATTAACCCCCTCCCCCATTCAATTTCAAACCTGCTTGCATCAGCTAGGATGTATTCTTAACTACCAACAAAGTTTAACATTTAAAAAGCATGTGATTAGTGCTATTGCTAATCAGCTAAACAGGAAGCAAAAAGTATTGTTGACTTCTCAGGGACTAATAAACTTATATGTTATGATAATTAGAGTTTTCATAGTCTGGATGGACTGCAGAATAATCCAAACAGTAAAACACTCCTCAATTTAGTGGATAAGATTGAAGCATACACTAAAATTTTAACTATCATTACAGATAAGACATAGCTTAGATCTTGAGCTAAAGGTAATAGTCAGTGATCTTCATATTAGGCAGAAAAAGAAATAATAATGTTGCTCACATATCTTTTGTGTTAGAACATGTCTATAAGGTTTCTTATACTCAGCTCTTACACTCTGCTCTAGTGAGGCCACACCTTGAGTGTTGTGTTCTCTTTTGGGCACCTCATTACAAGAGCGTGATGGTTTTGGAGTTCCCCCCCCCACTTTGTAAAATGACCCAGACTAGAACTCAGCCAGCTGGAAGTTAAGTACTGAAACTCTATTTACAGCTCAGCACAATGTACAAGCAGAGATATACACTATAGACAGGAATAGTTACAGAAATAGACAAGTTAAAGGTAATACAGAAACACAACTCCCCTCCCAGAAATCAGAGTCCCCAGGAGGGGCTCCAAACCACCCTTCCACCTTCTCCCCACCCCTGTACCTTACCTCAAGGTTTGCCTTGCATGCAAGGTGAGCTTGGAGGATTGGCCAGGGGGCTTAGAAGAAAAGTGGTTAGTGAGATTACTCAGGAGAGAGAAAAAGCCAGAATCATAGAATCATAGAATCATAGAATGGTAAGGTTGGNCAATTGTTTCCTTTTCATAGCCTGTAAATATAGAAATATAGAAATATAGAAATATAGAAATATAGAAACTTCTGTAAATAGAAAAAATATAATTTTCCAATATTCCAATTAGCCTCAAACCAGCAGAGAGTGATGTGGAGGTGCTGGAGCGAGTGCAGAGGAGGGCAATGAAGCTGGGGAAGGGCCTGGAGAATAAATCTGTTGAGGAGTGACTGAAGGAACTGGGGCTGGTTAGTTTGAAAAAGAGGAGGCTGAGGGGAGACCTCATCACTGTCTACAGCTACCTGAAAGGAGATTGTGGAGGGGTTGGTACTGGTCTCTTCTCACAGGTAATTAGTGATAGACCAAGAGGGAATGGCCTCAAGCTGCAACAGGGCAGGTTTAGTCTGAACATTAGAAAAAAAAAAATTCAGGTCAGGCACTGGAGTGAACTGCCCAAGGAGGTGGTTGAGTCACCAACCCTGGATGCATTTAAAGGTCTTTTGGATGTGTTGCTTGGGGATGTGATTTAAGGTGCACCTTGTAGAGTAGGCATCTCGGTTGGACTTGGTGATCTTGAGTGTCTTTTCCAACTGGAATGTTTCTGTGATTCTGTGATTCTGTGATTCTGTTTCAGTTCTGCAAAGAAAGTGCTCATAGTCTGAGCAAAACAAACCAGCCTTTTCAGTCCAGTTCAGTTCAGGAATAGTTGAAAGGACTTGAGACTCATTCTTTGAAGTCTGAAGAAACACTTGAATAGACAGTTAACTAACAAAATGGTGATGAACTCCAGAGAACTTAGAACTGTGGAGAATGATTGCTAAATGCATAGTTTAGAGTATGGGTTCAAAAATATACTGATAACTCTTTACCTCTCAGCTCATATTATTAGTTTAGTTAGTTCTTCCTTATTTTTTTCATATTAGCTGACTGGCAAGTTTTGTTTAAGAAGGATAAATGGTATGACAATGATTTTTATCTAAAATGTATTTTACATGTTAGTAGAGTGCAAAAAGCTTAGTAAATGCAGTTGATGCAAACTTCTAATTTGTAAATATTAGTAAAATTTCACAGTAAAACTGCAAAGTGCATGCTCAAGGAACGTTATTTATTTTGATTGTAAAAAGTCACTTAAAAAGCTAATAAATTTATTTTGGATCCATGAAACCTGAAGTGCAGTGAAACAGTGACATTAAAGTTTTATCCAAGAGAAAAGTATTAATACTGTTCTGCCTTGGTGAGTTCTGATGTTTTTTCATGATGAGGTTTAATGTGATCTTTCAACTTAAAGTCTTTGTCGATCTTTGAACAAGAGGATAGTTTTGTTTTCATGAGTTCTTAATTGGCCCAGGTTTAACAAACCACTTCTACATTGCATTATCTCACAGATGTTCAGAAAAGGTTGCTTTCCATTGGAATAGCAGTTTTGAGAACTCTTCTGGTATTCTAAAACTGTTGTGTCTTAGTGAATCAAAAGTGAGGTAAATATAGATTAGGTAACTGTAAGAACTCTTTCTTATTAGAGAGTGTGAGAGAGGCCATGGAACGGAAAGTGAGTTTAATATTAAACTTTATAAATGATGAAGATAAGAAAGCCAATGCAAATCTGATGGAAATACATTTGATATTTCAATATTTGAGCAAGAAATACTGATATGTTTGGTCTGGTTCAAAAGGACTAAATCAAGAGATTTGCAGATGCATATGATTAACTGATTTCATATTAACTATTTTGCATGACCATCTGGGAAATTTGGCAACCATGCAATTGTCTTTTTTAAAATAAAAAAGCTTGTATGAGTGTACTCTCAGCAAGTTTGCTGATGATGAAAAATGGTTTACAATGCTTTCTTGCTAGAAAGGTTTGCTGACTGTGCAACACTGTGAAGAGTGGCTGAGTACCACAAGAGTACCACAAGGCGGTATTGCCATTCAGCAAAATCTGCACTTGCTGGAGATCTGAACTTGATGAAGTTCATCAAGGGCAAGTGTAGGGTCCTGCATCTGGGGAGAAATAACCTCATGCACCACTAGGGATAGATGTGCTGGATACACACATCTATCCCTAATCTATAGGTTAGGGATAGATGTGTTGGAAACCAGCTCTGCAAAAAAAGGACCTGAGAGTCCTGGTGGACAAGTTAACCAGCAGTGTGTTCTCACGGCCAAGAAGACCAGTAGTATCCTGAGTGCATGAAGAAAAGTGTAACCATTGGTTTGAGAAAGGTTCTTCTTCCCCTCTGTTCTGCCCTAGTGAGGCTACATCTGTAGCACTCTGTCAAGTTCTGGGCTCGCCAGTTCAAGATTTAAAAGGAACTACTAGAGAGAGTTCAACACAAGGCTACAAGGATGATTGGGGGGCTAAAGGAAAGGCTGGGAAAGGTCAGACTGCTTAGACTGGAGAAGAGAAGACTGAAAGGGGATCTCCCTGGATGTGTTCAAGGCCAGATTGGAGGAGATCTTGAGTGAGTTGTACTAGTGGGAGGTGTCCCTGCCTATGGCAGGAGGTTGGAACTAGATGATCCTTGAGGTCCCTTCCAACCTTACCATTCTATGATTCTATGATTCTATGATTCTCAATGTTTGTAAATATCTAAAGCATAGCAATAGAGAGGATGGGGCTGGACTCTTTTCAGTGGTGTTCAGGAACAAGGGGCAACAGGCAAAAATTAGAACAGAGAAAGTTCCACTTAGACCTAAAGAAAAGAATCTTTACTTTGAGGATGACAGAGTAACTCAAAAGACTATCTGAAGAGGCTGTGGAGTCTTCTCTGGAGGCTTTCAAAACCCATCTGGCCAAATTCCTGTGCAGCCTGCTCTTGGTAAACTTGCTTTATCAGGGTAATTGGACTAGATCTCCAGAGGTCTCTTCTAATGTCTACCATTCTGTGATTTCAACTGTCCTATTCCAGTTAAGTAGTACTCTGCTTTTCCAGTCATAGATGATCAATGTGTGAGTCTCCCACTGTTCTTCTGTGAGCTGGACAGTTGACCATTGACGACAGCTTGTTTGTTATATGAAACTACAGTCTTGCACTGTTGCCTGAAGGAAGCAAAAGGCAGGACCTTCTCAAAATAATTGCTAAAGGATGACTACAGACTGGCCACATTAAGTGAGACATCTCTTTGAAAAATGAAGGAAGATAAAATGCAGGTGAGTTAAAAATGCTAACTGTAGATGGTGCTTCTCCAGTGTTTCTTGGGGCATTTTTACTTTTCCTAATCATTAAAATGATCATTACAGAATCACAGAAACATTCTGGTTGGAAAAGTTACTCAGGATCACCAAATCAAACCAATATCCCTACTCTGCGAGATTCACCCTAAACTATATCCCCAAACACCACATCCAAATGACCTTTAAACACATCCAGGGTTGGTGACTCAACCACCTCCCTGGGCAGTCCATTCCAATGCCTGACCACTCTTTCCCTGAATTTTTTTTTTTCCTAATGTTCAGTCTAAACCTTCCCTGTTGCAGCTTGAGGCCATTCCCTTTCGTTCTATCACTAATTACCTGTGAGAAGGGACCATTCTAAGGAAGACCATTAAAAATACATCTTTTCACTAGGTGGATTGTGTCACTGTTTCTCTCTTTGGAACTTCCATTCCTCTTTTCCAGTCTTTCAGTTTGCTCAGGTTCATTTCTAGGATCATCTTTACACTACAACCATATGAGATTTCTTCCCAGTTACTTCAATTTAAAATATTTTCCTCATATTTATTGACATTAATACAGTAAATTTAAGAAACAATTTCAGGATATCCTCTAAGGTTTGTGTGGGCCATCAGATACTCATTTGTAGCAGCACAGTTGACTGAAAAATGCTGCTTTCTGAACTGTGCAATTTATGTACTAATGAAATCCCTATGTCAATATGAATGAGATGTTATTAGGAATTTCTCATCACTTGGAAGACTGCTATGATTTATATGCTTATATCAGCTGCAAATTAGAGTCTGAAAAGGGCAATACTAATTAAATTGCTTCAAGTTTTCCAATGTCTGGTGACAGTACAGAGGCCAAAATGTGGACTTGCAGAAGACATACCTGTTACTCATGTTCTTGGGTCCATGCTGGATCCCTTGCTCACAACAAATACTATTAAACAGGTATAAAAATACAAGCTCATTTTGGAAACATGAAATACTTCATATATATATTTACTGTTGAAGGAAGAAGCTTGTGAACAATTTTCAAGCCCTTTTCTATTAGCTAAGATAGGGATATAGCTGTAAGGCTTGTCTAGGCAAGTTTAAGCTTTGTAAGTATAAAGCTTCAGCCAGCAGTTAGGGATGACCAAGTACACTGGGGAGGTGAATTTTGCACATGAGGTCTTTCTCCCCCTGTACTCTGTGCTGGTCAGCCCACACCTTGAGTACTGTGTCCAGTTCTGGGCCTCTCAATTTAAGAAGGATATTGAGGTGCTTGAGCATGTCCAGAGAAGGGCAACGAGGCTGGGGAGAGGCCTCCAGCACAAGCCATATGAGGAGAGGTTGAGGGAGCTGGGATTGTTTAGCCTGCAGAAGAGCAGGCTCAGGGGAGACCTTCTTGCTGTCTACAACTACCTGAAGGGTGGTTGTAGCCAGGAGGAGGTTACCTTCTTCTCTCAGGCAACCAGCACCAGAACAAGAGGACACAGTCTCAAGCTGTGCCAGGGGACGTTTAGGCTGGAGGTGAGGAGAAAGTTCTTGACTGGGAGAGTCATTGGCTACTGGAATGGGCTGCCCAGGGAGGTGGTGGAGTCACCTTCCCTGGAGGTGTTCAAGGTGGGATTGGACGTGGCACTTGGTGCCATGGTCTAGTCTTGAGGTCTGTGGTGATGGGTTGGACTTGATGATCTTTGAGGTCTCTTCCAACCCTGGTGATACTGTGATACTGTGATATATATGTATATATATATATATAAAAATTTTTAAAATGACATATATAGGCTTTCTGCCAACCTGATTTATCATATTAAAATCTTTCAGAAAGGAAGACTTTAAAAATTTTTAACTGCGCAGAGGGCAAATATTCAGGCTTATTTCTACGGAACCTTTATGTGATTTCTCAATGTAAGTCATCAATCAGTCATCCCAGTATCAACTCTTTTTTACATATTCTGAGTTCCTTTATCAGGGCGATGCTGACCCCTAAGATCACCTACAATAAGATTCTATAAGTACTATTCCCAGGTAAATAAAATAAATGTCTAATACAGATTTTTAAAAAAATTCTTCTAACTGTCTGATTTCCTTGTCTAAAAGGGAAATTATTAAGCTGATATGTGTGCTTTTGGTTTGTGGTATAATCTGCATGCTAAAATTGGGAGGAAGGATCTGTTTAGCTTTGAATGCAACCTCACACATGACTTTTTTACATGTAATCTACCAGTAAGTCAAACAATCCTTGAGAGTGTGAGAGCAAACTTGTGAATTTCCTGCTTTACTAGAGCAAAACAGAAGAATATTTAGAAGTCACTGAAGAATTACTTGAGAAAACTGTTGGTGATTGCAAATGAAAAAGAAGACAACCTGACATATTTTGTTGTAACAGAAATATTGCTTATTTCTACACAAAATTCAAAAAGAGAAAATAAGTCAAAACTGGAAAAAGATGTAAAACAACACTGGAGAGATGATAAGCGCATGGTGAAAGTTTCAAAACCTGGAACAGGTGAATGAACAGGGAACTGTTTGGTTTTGAAATGGGAAACTCAGACAACATGTCTAAAAATTGCAAGGTATGCAAAATGGAATACAGCTTTGTGTGTGCTGAAAGACAAATGTTAATACCATGGGGAAGGAAACTTTGAAAGCAAATGGCAAGGTTTAGCTTCCTTTGTGTACTGTAAGAGTACACAGCAACCATTTTCAGGTCAGTAATAGCTAATGCTGCCCTCTCTTCTGGTGTTGTTCTAGAAGATACAGAAAATAGACATTTTTGCTATTTTTGCTTTAAACAGGTACAATTTTCAGTTTTCACCTTAAAAAAAGAGTAATGATAAAAGGCCACCGTTGATTCTATTAGATTTGGGGGGTTGTATTCATTTTATAGGTATTGTTCTTAACTTTGGGAACTTTCTTATATTTTGGATAAAATTTATGAAAATACAATAACTGTGGTTAGATTTTTGTTTCAGGACAAAAACATTAATCAGCCTCTCCAATACACTTTTTAATTTCTAAATGAGTAACTTGAATTTGTCAAGAACTGCAGAATCACAGAAACTTTCTGGTTGGAAAAGACCCTCAGGATCACCAAGTCCAACCCAGAACCCTACTCTACAAGGTTCCCCTTAAACCTTATCCGCAAACACCCCATCCAAATGACTTTTAAACACATTCAGGGTTGGTGACTCAACAACCTCCCTAAGCAACCTATTCCAATGCCTGGCCACTCTTTCTGTGAAAAAAAGAAAATAATCCTAAGAACAAATATAGGTCTGATTTATTAAAAACATCTTAGACATAGCTGCTGAGCATCTGAATATCTACATATACACATGCATATGTGAACAGTAATATATTTGCTACAAATACATATATATATTTCTGTAAGTAAATAGTACTGTTTCCAAAAGACTAATACATAAAATGAGACCATAGAATCATAGAATGGTTTGGATTGGAAGGGATCTTTAAAGGTCATGTAGTCCAATTGCCCTGCCATGAGCAGTGAGATCCTCCACTAGATCAGGTCGCTCAGAGCCCTGTTGAACCTGACTTTGAATGTCTCCAAAGGTGGGGCCTCAACTACCTCCCAGGGCAACCTGTGCCAATGTTACATCACCCTTATGCTAAAGAATTTGTTCCTACCATCCAATCTGAATCTCCTCTCATTTCAAACCATTGCCCCTCACTGCAAGCCTTTGTGAACTGTTCCTTTCCAGCATTTTTGTTGGCCCCCTTCAGGTATTGGAAGACTGCTATTAGGTCTGCCCTGAGCCTTCTCTTCTCCAGGCTGATCAACTCCAGCTCTAGAACTGATGAGTTTAGGATGAAAGAAAAAAGGATTTAAGAATGCAGAGGCTCTATAAAAATACACAAAGTATAAACATTGCAACATATCCAAAATCAGTGTAAGTAATTTTTAGGCTGAAAAAACTTTTCCTCTGCAATACTGAAAAAGAGCTAAAATTAGTCTGAGTCATGTTCACACCAAATAAATAGAGAGGAACAGCTTAAGTTGCTGAAAATACATGTAATAGCTCAAAACCGAAGGTGATAGAATGATAAAGATGACCCAATTGCTTGTTATTTATGAAATCTGAAATCTGAAACTGTTCATGCTTTTAATGTGAGACATTTTGAATGCTGACATATGTGATTATTCCTTTAAAAACTGCTTTGGTGTCCAATGCATATGAATTACATATCTTAGAGTCACTGAATCTATCCCTCATAGTTAAAAGAAAGCATGATGTGATATCCTGCACAACTTAGCACACCATACTCTTTTATATCCCGCTCTATACTCTGTACAAATCCGTGTTACAGATCAATTCCAAACAAGCTATATAAAAAGCCTAAGCTGACAGAGAAAAATGGAGCATACCTGAGAACAATAGTAACAACAGAACAAGGATATTTCCAAAGCCTTGTAGTACTAAACTGGAGGCAGAAGGGTGGGATTATTTTGTCTATTTTATGCAGAGTATTTCTCACATCATTCCAGATATTGGGTAACATCTCATTCTAGTGATCTCAGTAGTCTCTGGCAATTTGGCCCCATGCTGTCCTTGAATACAAAACCTAGAGGAGCAATATCTAAATAATATAGGAAGCCAAAAGAAAGAGCAGTGTTTAGTGAGGCTCTGCAATAAGGACATGAATTTCTGGCTGTGTGGTTGGTGTCACTTTATGATAATGGGACCTTCTCTGAGGACTATGACCTGATAGGAAGTGATGGAAATTGCCTGTCTAAAGGAGGCAGAGGAATCAGACAGTCACAGAATCTTAGGGGTTGGAAGAGACCTTGAAAGATCATTTAGTCCAACCTGTGAGCCAGAACAGGATAACTTGGAGTAGGTCATACACAAATACACCCAGGCAGTGTTGAATGTCTCCAGAGGGGCAGACTCCACTGCAATTTTTTCAAGAGACATAAAACCAGTTCATGTTCTCTAAAGACAAGGGAAGTAGGTGGAACAACACACCCCTTGGCTTAACTCTGAGTTTCTCGGTCTGCTCAGAACCAAAGGGAAATGTACCAGAGATGGAAAACTGAAACGTTACCTATTGAAGATTACAAGGGTATGTAGAGATAAAGTTAGGAAAGCAAAAGCTCAGACTGAACTGGAATTGAACGAAGATGTAAAAAAGTTCGAGAAAGTCTTCTCCAGATACATTAACAACAAACGGGAACAGACTACAGGCCCACTATTAAACAGGAGAGGTGAGCTCACAAACAATGCTGAAAAGGCTGAGGTTGTTGGTGCCTTCTTCATCTGTCTTTACCTATGCTGATGGGTCCCAGGCCATGGAAGGAAAAATTGACAGCTGATGAGAACACAGACCTGAGTGCTGTGAAGGGCTGATTTGAACAAATCAATGGGCCTGGATGCCATACACCTGAGGGTGCCAAGAATGCTGGCTCCACTATCTATGGGAAGTCACGGAGATCAGGATACATCCCTGAAGACTGAACAAAGGCTAATGTCATGTCCATCAATAAGAAGGGATCCAGGTGATTATAAAACCATTAGCCCCACTTCAAACTCTGGGAAAAAAAAAAAATCTCAAACATAAAAGAAATGTTCTGGTCAAAAATGTGGAAGTTCTGTGGAAATTCCAAGCTGTTCTGTGGATACAATACAGAGATAATGTCCGTTTTCTGTACTCTTAATGCCTTTTACTGCAACAGTGTAACTTACATGCTTCAAAATTAGAAGGGTAATTCAATGAATATTTTCAGTAAATGTGATTTTATCTGCCCCCCCTTTTCTTTGGAGAAGTTCAAGACTTGAATATTACCACCAAAGTAATGGCAAAGATGATTGTGATGGGAAATCTTATTAGTAAACAAGAGGTGCATCTGAAAAAATATAGTTATTAAAAGATATGTAGTAGCTAATTGAGTCTGATACGAAATTTAGTGCTGGTAAGTTAATGACTAATGCAGCTATTTCACAGAGCCTGGTTACTGCATGCTCTGTAATGATCTCTTTTGCTTCATAGCAACAATGAAGTTAACCTCGCTTTTGTCCTGCAGGTGTTGTGTTCTGATAATGCATATCCTTTACAAGAAAGAGCACACTATTTGCTTTGCATACAAATTGAGGATAAGCTGAATCCATATAGGAAAGAAAATGAACACCTCTAATGTCTTTGAACTAAAGAGTACACTCTTACATGTTAGTCAGGATTCAGTAAGTTGCCGTCCTGGGTGACTTAAAATAACATTAGTAGAGGTAAGAATTTTGATGTTCATTATTTTCCTCAGTTCCCTTCTCTATTTTTCTATTGCCTTAAAATATTGCTGCACATAAACCCACCAGTAGCAAAGCTCCTCCCTCACTTCAACCTATGAATTAAATTTCAAAGGATAAAAAAAAAACCAATATGTAAGGTGGTCGAGAAAGCAGCTTTGGAGAAGGGGGAGAAGGAATGTTGTTAGCTTTTGATGATCAGGGCATCTACTGGGTTAAAGGAAACAGATTGCATTTATAATTTTTTAGTGGAGGATGTAAAAAGGAGCAACAAAGGCTTCTGGCAATGTGTCAGATTTTAAAATCTCACCATATTTAAAGTAACTGAAACATCAGTTAAGAATCAAAATAAAAAATAATAAAAACAGTGAGAATATTAGAAATGAAACAATAGGAAACTGTGGATGGACTAAATAAAATGAGCATCCACTGTACTGAAATAAAAGATATTTTGCTTTCTGTTCATCCTAGTGGCCAAACTGCTTATGAATGTTGGGTGTGTTACAAAGAGATGGATTTGCAAAAGAAATTGTTAGATTCTATTATTGTGTCATTATGAATATGAAAAGCCAAGGATGAGATTGGTTTGAGGATGTTCCCTCTCTTTTCTAGATTTCCAGAATTCTGAAGGAACACAACAGGGGAGTTTTAGCAGAAGATTACTTGAAACATTTTAATAGATTGGTATAGTACTGTTCTTAATGTAGACTGTTTTAAATAGCTTCTTCCTCCTAGTATGAAGAGCAGCCATGAGGACAAGGTGTTAAGTGCTTATTATCATCTCCTGAACAATGATGACACTGCAGCTGACTCCAACCACTGCTATCAGTGAGATTATGTAAGCTGATTCATTTTGCACAGTTAGAAATTGCACCAGTAAGTCAAAAGTAACCTAATAACAATAATTTTCAGAAAGTAGCATGCTTGACTTCCTATTGCAAGCTCAGTCTAAGTGTGTGGTTTCTGCACATGCCATCAAAGCGATGTTTAAACCTGGGTATAAACAAATAGTGGTTTATTTTCTTATTTTCTGTTATTTATAATTCTTGTGAGAGGCAGTTATCAAGGAACGGCATTTTGGAAGGCCAGTTGAGAGTGAGATTATTAGTGGAAAGCCGTTGCTTTGTGTAAGCCAGCAGTTTCATGGAACAGCACTGTATGGACTGTTCTGTATGACAGTCACTGATATATGACTGAGGATGAAAATTAAAGGCTGGGTTAAGAACCATGAAATATAGGGACTCTCAATCAACTTTCTTTTATTCTGAATAGTATTTTTCTATTTTTTTGCTCTCCCCAAACATTTAGTAGGAATAACTTTTACATAAAAGAAATCGAACAATTGTGATAAAAGTCTTTGCTTTTGTTTTAATTTCACAGTGTAAAAATAATATGAAGTATTTGACAACAGATCTGGTGAGAATTTTATATTCCTCAGAAAAGCCTGAAAATTGGTAGAGGAAGGAAGAGAATAAAGATAGAAAGGCAGGGATTTCTTTGAAAGGAAAATATTGGAAAAATATTTATTTTACAATGTTAGAGTTTTTAATTTCCATTGGAAAATTTCTTATTTAAATGAATGCCTCCCAGCCCTCATATGTTGATACACATGAAGCAAACTGAAATCTTGAGGTTTGAAGTTTAGAGGTGTCTCAGAGTTCTTTCCAGTTGTCAAAAACAAGACTTCATGAAAACTGAAAAAAAAAAGAAAAAGTAAATAATAAAATTACTAAACCTGATTGTAGCTTTAAGAGTTGTCCCAGGTTAGGAACTATAAGTTTAAAAAGAGTCCTCTGGGGACTGGAAGATTGTTATTCAATCCCATAATTCTGCTATCTCTTCATAAGCTCACGACAAGGCCACCTTGTTCTCCTTTCACAGTATCACCAAGGTTGGAAGAGACCTCAAAGATCATCAAGTCCAACCCATTACCACAGACCTCAAGACTAGACCATGGCACCAAGTGCCACGTCCAAACATCCCTTGAACACCCCCAGGGACGGTGACTCCACCACCTCCCTGGGNAGAAGGTAACCTCCTCCTGGCTACAACCACCCTTCAGGTAGTTGTAGACTGCAATAAGGTCCCCCCTGAGCCTCCTCTTCTCCAGGGTAAACAATCCCAGCTCCCTCAGCCTCTCTTCATAGGGCTTGTGCTCGAGGCCTCTCACCAGCCTCGTTGCCCTTCTCTGGACATGCTCAAGCACCTCAATGTCCTTCTTAAATTGAGGTGCCCGGAACTGGACACAGTACTCAAGCCTTGTGCAGGGTAGGAGCTGAGTTATCGGGACAAACATGTAAGGATAGGCCTGGTTTGGGGCCTCCAGAGGCTGTGCTTAGGCCTCTTGGATGTCAGAGGCATGGCAGGGGGGAGGGTTGGAGCACTGGGGATGAAAGATTTAGTTTTGGGTTGGGGAAAAATTCAGGGGATTCGCTTATAGATTCTCTATCTGCTTTGTAATCTCTATCTGTAACACTCTCTCCAAATATAATTCTGTTTCTTTCTCCAATTCATTTGAGAGCTTTACTCTGTCAGCTCTTTAAACCCATGACAAGAGTGATAGATTCTGTCAGTGATTTTATGATAGACCTGGTTGTATAAAGATAGTCAAGTTTACCTGTGTGCACCCATACACAGAGGAGTAAGACAAAGAAAGGGAAAGGTTATAACCCAGATATCTATATCTTCTTTTAACAACTCATAGATCAATTTTAATATATGAAGTAATTCAGTGTCTAATAACAAAACTTTGTGGGAAGCACCATTCCAATCATCTGCTCACAGTTTTGTCAGTTTACATCAGTAAAGCTGCAATCTCTTCTCATATATATATATTTGTCATAAAATCCCAGAATTATTAAGGCTGGAAGGAACCTGCAGAGACCATCTCATCCAATCCCATTGCTCAAAGCAATATCAACTAGATTGTATTGCTCGAGAATGTGTCCCATTTGGCTTTGATTGCCTCCAAGGATGAAGACTCCACAGTCTCTCCAGCAACCTGTTCCAGTGCTCCTTACAGATTTGAGCAACCTGATGTAATAAAAGATGTCCTTGCTCATGGCACGGGAATTTGACTCAGTGATTGTGAAAATCTGCCTTCCAATCCAAACCATTCTATGATTGTAGAGCAAATACATTTTGTGTTTAAATGGAATTCTCTCTATTTCAATTTGTGTCCACTGTTGCTTTCTCTTACGTACTATTGTGATGAGTTTGTCCTGCCTCTTTATTCCCTTTCATTGAATATTGATGCCCATTGATAAGATCCCCTGACTCTTTTTCTTCAGAAAAAAAAGTCGCAGCTACCTCAGTCTCTCTAAGTTCAACAGATGCTCCAAACTTTGAATCATCTTACTGGTTCTTCACTGAAGTTTCTCCAGGATGTTCATGCCTCTTATACTGTGGAATCCATTACTGGGAACATCACTCCAGACATGCTTCACTATTGCTGATAGAAGGGGAAGGATAAATGACCAAAGTCCGCATCAAGTAGTCTCATCTCATTTTTTATTTAATTGAGCAAAGCACATCATGAAATCATAGAATGATAGAATGGTAAGGTTGGAAGGGACTTCAAGGACCATCTAGTTCCAACCCCCTGCCATAGGCAGGGACACCTCTCACTAGTACAGGTCACTCAAGGCCTCGTCCAACCTGGCCTTGAACACATCCAAGGGAGGGAGCAGCCACAACCTCCCTGGGAAACCTGTGCCAGTGTCTCACCACCCTCACTGGAAAGAACTTCCTCCTAACATCCAGTCTAAATCTTCCCTCTGCCAGTTTAAACCCATTGCCCCTTGTCCTGTCATTGAAAGACCTTGCAATAGTCCCTCCCCAGCCTTCCTGTAGGCCCTCTTCAGATACTGGAAGGTTACTATCAGGTCACCTTGAAGCCTTCTCTTCTCCAGGCTGAAGAGCCCCAACTCTCAGTCTGTCCTCATAGGAGAGCTGCTCCAGCCCTCTGATCATCTTTGTGGCCCTCCTCTGGACCTGCTTCAACAGTTCCCTGTCCTTCCTAATGTATGTCCTTCAAAATACTGATATTCAAAATGTGTGGTTTATTTCTTATTCAAATGTCTAAATTCCACAATCAGCCTTTAGACATTTTGCAATTATATTTTTGTCCCTCCTGAACTGTCTCTTGGGGAGCTGCTTTAGTAAATGGGTTAAACTGGGTGATCTCTGGACATCCTTTCCAAACTTTACCATTCTGTGATTCTGTGTTCTAGAGGTAGTTGGATCCTACATGCCAGTTAGATGGCGGACAGATGAAATATGCAATACTATTTTCCTATAATAAGAATTAAATTAATAACATTTCTTGTTAAATCTATGTAGTTTAATTTACTTTTTCTATGGAATAGTAAATTTATACTTGAAAAAGAAAATCAGAAAAAGGAAAACCAAGAGAAGCATAGAGCTCAAATACAGCAGAATTGTTTGTGCCAATACTCCCTTTTAGATTATCAGATGAGAACGCTGAGTGATACTTTCTTGTTTGTAGAACTAGAACTGTTCTATGGAAGGAGAAAATTTCATTTGTCTGAAGAAATTGAAATTTGGGTTGAATTCATAGATTAGAATTAAGGAGGCTTGGGTATCCTAAAGATGTCTTTGCACTTCAAGTGGTATTTTGTGCAGTTTAGTTCATGTGCTAGGTGTATAAAAGGCAATGTAAGCTGCCTTGCTGACCTTTTATGACTGCATTGCTGGGGATATTGAATATGGATATTCAAGTAGATGTCTTATTTAAAATACGTGGTTTTGTGAGCTGGACTTGTTATCAAGCTGCACATGCTAATTCCCCTGGCGGTTTGTTTTAGGGATATTTTATAAAGGCATCAAAGGGATGACCCTAGGCAAGCTCTGTGATGGACAAGTCTACATGGATCCTTAAGCAAGGATTCTTTTCCTCAAGTTCACACTGAACAATGAAATTAGAAAAGGGAATTTACTGAGTTGCAAGTTATATAGCTGGAGCTTTGCAGTATGACACTTGATTCATTAATGCAGCTAAGATATCAAAGAGTGGATAGATAAAAATGTGCTAATTTAACAAGTAGCAGTCTATCAGTTAAACCTATTCTGCTTACTCAAATTCAGGATTCTTCTCCCAGTCTAAGGAATTTGAAATCCTGGTATGTGAACTGATGATCCTGAGACAAGAAATTTCATAGAGCAGTGTAATATGTCTTTTTTTAAAACTGTAAAATCATCAGTTGCTCTATAATTAAATAAATAGCACACTTTTATTAGATTCAGAAACTCTGAAAGTTCAGTTTTGGGTTTAAATTCTGTGTAAATTGGATAAATATGGCAAATCTCTATCTTTCAATCACTTACATTGTGTCCTGTGTATGAAATTATACATAAGCAAAGTCATCATTACAAACCTCCCTAACTATTTCTCTATGGAAATACAGGTTTATTGAATGCATGTAAAGTGTTCTGGGAGACACTTTTCCATGGGAAAAGAAACCAACCTGAATTTTCTCAATAAAACTGCTGAGACTTTGTTTCAATGAATGCTTTCCTAGACCTTTATACGCAAAGACTGCAGTAAAGTGTATCTAGAGCAAGTTTATTTTTTCCTTTTTCATCTGGCAACCAAAAGCTACAAGTTGAAAATGTATCATTTGAAAAGTCTAATAGGAGGACAATAAAGAGAAGCTCTCATCCATCCCAACAAGATGGCCTTAACTTCTATACTCCAGACAATATACTGCTAGAAAATGAAGTTATGAAACACTGACAACAAAGAAAAAAAGCCAAAACCCCACACTGGAAAATAACGTGAAAAGAAAAGCTGATATTGCTGTATTGTTGAATTATTCTGCTACCTAAAAGAAAAAGGAGGTGTTTAATTTCACTACAGAGTTTCAGGTTTGTATGTAAACCAAATGCAGCAGTTTTAGCAATTAGGGATCCTACAAGAGGATAATAATTTGGCCACTTGTCCATTTTGTAGGTTATTTGTTTTGTTTTGTTTTCCTTTGTAATAGCTACATATATTAACTACAGATCCTTAAAGGTAATTAAACACTTGGAAATGTGCTCGAGTGATATAAATAGGAAATTATTCCAGTAGTTGCAACAATAATTACATTTAAAAATATAAACACAGTATATTAAGTTAGTGGGAATAACTAATCTCTCTGGCTATTAAAATTCATCATGGGATCATTTCATGTCTGAACATCAGAATCTGTACTGTTTTAACTGACGAGAATCCCTACATGTATATGGGGGAAAAAAAAATGTTCATTATTTGCAGCAAGATGCTGTTGCGTGGGTTTTTTTCTTTCATCCTCCCTCCTGCAACATTTATGTCTGTTTCCAAGACCAGTGTCCTGCAGCAAATGTTGCCAGCAATACTGACTACTTTCAATTAGTAGTTCTCTACTTCTCTGGTAGCTAAGCAACTGACCTGTGGTGAAGAATACATAATGATCCTCTGCATATCCATCCTAGAGTCTCAGACGGAGCACAGGCTTCAGAACATGGATTTGTCCACCCGTATTGACAACATCGTCTTAGCCTTCTATGTGTTTACTCTGTGTTTGATGTAAATAAGTCAAATGCAGAAATAAAAGGCTGTATATCTATGATGCTTTATCTCTTCCCATTGGTTGATAACTATCATGCTGTTAGCAAGCAAACACTCAGAATTCTGTAAAACCAGGGTAAATACAGGTTTGATGTCATCGATATACAAAAAAACCCCATAATTAACTGCACAATGGAGTGGGGTTTTTTAAAATTATGTTTTAATTTTAAACTGGTCTTGTTAAGACCATTATTTCTGAGAAAAATCCAGGAGCTGGCACACATTTTATCCACATCAAATAGCGAGGCTGCTAGTTGTCAAGGGAATGGTAACATAAGAAAACAAACCAGAAAACCAGCTGAAAGGATAACCTTATCCATTATGATGTCTTCCTGTATACTCAGAGAGTCTGTACCTCAGAGTTTGTATGGACTGATTGTTATTATAAGAACCCCAGATTCTAGCAGTTGCCTGAGAAATTGTCTCCCTTTGGTTTTGTTTGGCCAGAGGATTATGCTTATCTTGGTCCGGTGAAGCTTTCCTAGTCATGGTCCATTTATGTATCACCTGTGGAAGGCTGCACAATGCAAGGAGGATCAGGATGGCCTCACAGACAAAGCAAACTAAGATAAACTCCTTAAACACATTAAAAAAACCCAAAACAACAAAACAAAACAACACAGAAATTCCACAAGAGCCAGCAGAACATTTACGAAATAGTTCAGACAGGACAGATAAGAACACTTTGGCCAACAGATGTAATCTATTTACAAACACACAAAACTTAAAGATGAAGTTAATTGTCAAATGTTAGAGCTTGGCTTAGCAGTAGATTTGACAGTGCAGTCTGTTTGATTTAAAGTGGAGTTCTGACCATTCTCCAAGATAAAGAACACATGGCAATAACCAGAGTGGTTGATAAGTGTCTTTTAGAAGCTTCTATCTGAGTAGTGAAAAGTATTCATCTTGTATACAGTGCTTCGACAGCTTTCCTTTTTCAGTTAGCTCAAGTCCTCAGGGAGTTTTTAGGTATTGTAGTCTGCTGTGAAATTAATTTGAAGGGAAGAGAAAGTGTGTGTAGTCAGGACTGGATAAACTAGCACTCACCTGTTGGAAATCTGTGGGTATGTCTACAATAGTTTTTGGTTTAGAGAAGTATTTCTATTTCTCCTGGAATAAATTTCTTTAAACAACACAGAATCACAGAATTACAGAATTAACCAGGTTGGAAAAGACCTTCATGATCATTGAATCCAACCTGTCACCTACTAACACCTTCTAATTAACTAAACCATGGCACTAAGTGCCTCATCCAGTCTCCTTTCAAACAACTCCAGGGATAGGGACTCCATCATCTCTCTGGGCAACCCATTTCAATGCCAATCACTCTTTCTGTGAATAACTTCTTCCTAATGTGCAGCCTAAACCTGTCCTGGTGCAGCCTGAGACTGTCCTCTTGTTCTGTTACTGGGCACCTGGGAGAAAAAACCAACCCCCACCTGGCTAAAACCTCCCTTCAGGTAGTTGTAGAGAGCAATAATATCTCTCCTGAGCTTCCTCTTCTCCAGGCTGAATTAGTCTCCCACAATTAGACTCTCAGTCTTTGAATTGCCCTGCCAATGACAGTTATGACAGAAACATTTAATTACCTTTATTGAAACAAACACTGTAGGTGTAAAGTCTTTTCTACTGTGTGCCATGTATTAATAGAATCATTGAATGGTTTAGGTTGGAAGGGACCTTAGAGATCATGTACTCAAACCTCCCTGCTGTGGGCAGGGATGCCTCTTGACTAGACATGGCTGCTCAAGGCCTCATCCAAACTGGCCTTGGACACCCCCAGGGAGGAGGCATCCACAACCTCCCTGGGTAACCTGTTCCAGAGTCTCACCACACTCATGTTGAAGTTTTTCCTAAGATCTAGTCTAAACCTATTGTCCCTCAGCTTCAAATCATTCCCCTTTACCCTAATCTAGACACTCTTATCAAAAGTCCCTCTTCAGCCTTCTTGTTTTATCCCTTCAGGTATTGGAAGGCTGCTATTAGCTCACCATGGAATCTTTTCTTCTCTAGGCTGAACACCCCCAGCTTCCTCAGCCTATCCTCATAGCAGAGGTGTTAAAAACTCATGCATGCTAACAGCATGGCATGGGGTTTTTTTTGTCTCTTCAGGTGGATATGTTGATTACTAGCTTTATCTCAGTTTGTAAAAGTATATGACATGTACCCAAAAAGAAAGAAGAAAAATCTAGAAAACTTACTATTAATGTTGCTTCTTTTTACAAATAAAAGATATTCAGCACCCATAGGGGTTCCTTCTCCCGCCAACCAAAAAAAAAAAAAAAAAAAAAAAAAAAAAGAAAAAAAAAGTATAATAATGTTTACAGCTCAGAAAGTTTATTAAAACTGTATTATAAACCAGAAAACATCAGTGGTTTCCATGGCTTAGCTCTGAAACTGTCTTCATAATAATTTTTGTGTCACAGCACCCTCACAGAGTTAAGCGCTGTACAGCTGCAACAAACTATTAGGCATCACATCTTGCCTTTTACTAATTTTCTTTAGATCTCAGAACCTACATATGTGAAAAAAACCTCACAAACAGCAGTTTAACTAAATTCATTCAATCACTAAAAAAAAAAAAAAAAAGTGTCATCTGAATAGAAAAGTCAGAGACTTTGAAATAACTTTTCTGCACAGTTAAAAGTACTTCATACCTTTATTCCAAAAAAAAAGAATCTGGAATTATATGGAGTTTTTAAAATAATGAACTATTAAAATAAATCACCTGAAAAATTACTTTATCAAGTAAGGGATTTTCTTTACATTAAGGAAGAGGATTTCAGTTAAGAACTTTGATATAAAAACCTCTAATAGATAAATTGATCTGCATTCTGTTCCAGTCTGGGACTCTGAGTTCCTCTGTGATGTGGGGAGGATAAATCATGTGGTCTGTCTTAACAGCTGCATTTTTCTCAGACTTTTCCAGCAGTAATGGGCATAGGATATATTAAAGGGGGAAAAAAAAAAAAAAGAAAAAAAAAAAAAAGAGTATTGTAAGGATACCTAGGCTGTTCCTGCCTTATACAGGGAAGAATTTTGCTTTTTTTGTGAAGGAAAGTGCTATCTTGTTGAAAGGACTTTGTGTGACTCCTGGATGTCTTTGAAGTACGATGGTGAAAGAGGAACAAAGTGGAAAGAGTGCAGTGAGAGAGTGAAGAGTTTTTTTAAAGAAAAAGGAGAGAGAGGGAAAAGAACATCAACAGTCTAGTAGAGTAGAAGAGAGAAAAGCTGCTGAAAAGAAGAGTTCACAAGAAAAATGCAGGTTTTTTTCAAGGGAAACCACTTGGCATATAAAAATCTAATTAAAAGTTGCGTGGCAGTTTTACAAATTTTGTACTCATTTTTTTCTTTGACTACTCAGTTTTCAGGAACATTTCTTCCTAATTTATTTAGTATGAGGAAAGTTTCATTGGTGCCATTTTGTCAACTCTCATGGGAACTCTGAACGCCATCAGCCTGTTACCGCCATAGTGAATGCTCAGCCGTGCTGCCTTATGATGTGCAGATCATTTTGCTAGCTGCTCTCTCTGTGACAAGCTGGTATCCCTCAGGTGGACTGCAGTTCCTACTGGATAGTAAGTAATGGTAGTACAAGCAATGGTAGTATTCTATGCTACATGAAATTATAGAACCCTACAGGAATGTGCTACTCAGTAAAGTCATCCAGAGGGTGGAAATAAAAATTTTAAACCCCTGAGTTTCTTTCCAATGTGACTCGTCTTTTCCTAAATTTAAACCAAATCAAGGGGAATGTTTTGCTTGTTAGAGATTGCTCAGTCGTGAGGACACTGGTGTTTAACTTTTCTGTTCTAATCTCAGAGAGGCAGTACTTTCCAATAAGGGTCATATGCCCGGAGGAATCAGCAAGTGGCAGTCAGAGTAAAGGAAACTTGGGTTTTGATTCACATTACCTATTAAAACAATATGCTGATACAGCTACATAGCTTGAAACACAGGAACGGGTTATAGTGGACCGTCTCCATACATCCATATCCACATATGTGTATAGCTGGATGTTATTCCAGCTCTCACAGAATAAGAAACTAATTGTTACAGAAGTCAGTGTTGTGACATTTAAAGTATTTTCATAAATGCTACAATATTTGACAACTTATATAGAATTTATAACCTTCTACTTCATTACTGCAACAGCATCTCCCAGCGTCACATCTTAGTCATTACCACCTCACAGCTGTTTTGTTCTTGTGATGTCTCACTTGGACTGAAAGGTAGAAAGGTTATTATTGCATATGTTTATAAGAAATGTTGGTTTCAAGTTAAGAAGAAACCAAACACGGAAAGATGAACTATTTGCTTTTATATGTAAGCAAAAGAGCAATGGTTTGTGTAATCTGTATACACACTAACCTCGAGATAGCTTTGTAATATCCAATGACTAACTTTGAAACTCAAACATTCCACGTTTCTGTAGAAGGAAGATTAAAAACTAATTGCTGAAGAAGAACAGAGTGAAGTCTGAATACAGTCTCACAAATGCTCTAGTTTTGGAAAGCTGCTTGTGTACCCAGAAAAGGGGTAGTGTTCAAAAAGTGATCCTCTGAAGGAGGATTTGGATTTCATGAGCTTGTGTAGCATCTCAACTACTTTTGATGCATGAATCAGAAAGAAAAATCTCTTGCGTTTTAAAGCACAGGCAGAAAGATGGAGTCTCTAAAGTCAACAGAGATATTGCTCCACTTAATTTTATTTTCTTGTAATAAACCTTTATCTGCATTTAAAGATGTATTCAGGGTGTGTGATACATGACCTGTTAATTTTCCATGGCTGTGGCAATACCTAAAATCAAAGCAATAATAGTGCAGTATCCAATACTCCAATATAAAACCAGGCAGCTGCAGGAAGTTTTATTCTGTTTTTCCACTGGGATGATAAGGTCAGCTTTTGGTAACACAAAACACTACTGCTGGGAGGGCATCTTCTGTTGAGGGCTTCTAGCTGGAAACCTTTAGGACTGTATCATGATATCACAGATATTGACTGAACTGTGAGGATTGACAGACGTTTGTAACACTCTTTACCTGTGTGCTAACAGTCTAAATTACATTACAGTCTTTGGGAGCTTTCTGGAAAGGTGTGTTACTTGAGATATTCTCTTGGAGTTGAATTGGAAGTGGTGACAGGATAAACATTTCCAAGATACGGTCTCTTTGTTTTCTATGCAGTGGGCTAATGGTGATTTTTCATTTAATGTATCAAGTGACTTGCTACAGAAACATAAAGAAAAGAGCAGCAGGAGTGCATGTTCTCATTCTGCTGCAGTGTGCATTTCACAGAAATAAGTAGGCAATGAGCACTGATGTCAATCATTAGACCATGACCTCTGTCCGTATAGCTTTTCCCCTTCATTTGCCTCAGCACTCAATATTTCAGCAGATTGAACCAGGAAAGAGGAAACATGTGAAGGGAGGTGATTCATGCTAATGTTGCTGCTACAGAGAACTGAAGACTTTAAGTGGTAATTTGATGACACTGTGATAATCATGAAAACAAAAATTTGCTTTCTTGTTAGTATATTTTCCTATAAAATGTGTCAGGATTAAGTAAATCAGATTTTTTTATTGCAAAGGATTTTCTGTTGGGTTTGCACATATTACAAGTAAACAACAAACCATTAACTCTATCCCAAGTATGCAGAACTGCTTCTTTAAATGTAACTTTACTATTTTTATTCTTGCAGAAAGACATATTTAATGAACCTATGAAAGAAAAGAGAGATGAAAATTTGCAGGTGAATTCAGATTCATTGGAAAGAGTCAGTTTCATAAGAGAGAAAGAATGAATACTAAAGAGATGAAAACTCGAAGAGAAAGGTTGACACTAATTGTGAACTAGGATTGCTGAATGGCAAAAGTGGGTATTTAGCTGTGGATTTGTTTCCTCTTGGGTACAAAATTCAATGATTTTTTCCCCAGAGAATCAGGAGAACATGCTTTGAGAAACCAAGAAAGCTTTATAGACTTTGGATTTTAAAGCAAATTTCAACTATAATGTCATACCAGCGAAGTCATAGACCACATAGTTGATTCTAGTTATTTATTTATCTACCTAGCTATTTATTTATTTATTTTAAAATTTGAGGTTCTGAGGGTTGATTTCACCCTCCATTACATTTCAGAGATAAAAAAAAAACCAAACCAACACATATAAGCAAGAACAAAGCTACGTTTTTAATCAGCCTTTTGAAATTGATCTTCCTGTAATCTTTGCAGAATCTACTCTGCTTATTTTATCCATTCTGAGTTTATCTTGTGATAATCTACGTGAAGCAGCAATATTCTGAAAGAGTTACAATGAGATGTTGTCATCATTGCTAATGAGAAAATGGCTAGAGTAGCAGTTCATTCCTTCCTTAGGAAACAAATAACCATGAGTATGAAGATTAGGTTGGGGTCAGAGCAGAATGCGTTAGTCTGCAGCTAATATATATTTCCTAGAAATACATTTTTTTCAGAGGACTTTTCAGACTTCATAAGGGAAGATTGTGTGTTACAAAGGCAAAGTCTCTGACTTCCCTACAGTACATCAAGACTCTGTTATCATGATACTCAGTGGTATGGCTAAATATGACTCTTGCATTAGAGCCTTCTTATGTACAGATTGAGATTGTGACACCCACCCCAACTCCCTAAAAGGGAAAAAATAATTAGATAATGCACTGAAAGGGAGAACATGAATTTCTACCACATGGAACAGAGGTTGTAGTAACATTTTTCCACAGATGAATATATTTTCAACAGTTTTCTAGGTTTTGAATGGTAAATGTGAGTAACATGGAGTCCTTTGATATATCTCAACTCAGATATATTTGGAAATGAGTATCTGTGAACATTTAAAAGACATTCTTAAAATCACAGAGTGGGTTAGGTTGCAAAAGGACCTTAGAGACTGTCTACTCCAACCTCTTTGACATGTGCAGGGATGCCTCTCAGCTAGACTCTACTGCTCAAGGCCTCATCCACTCTGGCCTTGAAAAATTCTAGGGAGGAGGCATCCACAATCTCCCTGGGTAGCCTATCCAGAGTATCATCACCCATGTACTGAAGAACTTCTTCCTAAGTTCTTCTTCCAGTCTAAAGTTACTCACTCTCAGCTTAAAGCCATTCTCCCTTGACCTACCTGTACTAGTGGGAGGTGTCCCTGCCTAAAGCAGGGGATTTGAACTAGGTGATCCTTGAGGTCCCTTCCAACCTTACCATTCTATGATTCTGTGATTGATTCTATGATTCTATCTCTAGGCAGACTTATGAAAAGTCCCTCTCCAGCCTTCCTGTAGGATCCCTTCAGATACTGGAAGGCAGCTCTAAGATCGCCCTGGAGTCTTCTATTCTCTAGGCTGAACAATCTCAACTCCTTCAGCCTATGCTCATAGCAAATTTGTTCCAGCCTTTGGATCATCTTTGTGGTCCTTCTCTGGACTTGCAGCAGCTCCATGCTGATGACAGGGCCACATTATTCAAAGTGATGTCTCACAAGAGCAGAATGAAGAGATAGAAACAGCTTTCTTACCCTGCTGGCCACACTCCTCTTGAGTGTGTAGACATGATTTACCTGTGTACACTCCTCTTGAGTGTACAGACATGATTTACCTTCTGCGCTACTTGGGCACACTGCTAGCTCACACAGGGCTTCTGATCAAACACCACACTTAAGCCTCTTTCTTCAGGGCTACTCACAGAGCAGCTCACAGAATCACATCTTGTTTCTACCCTAATTATTCCTCAAATTTATAAAAGTTATTACCACTTACACTTTTCCAGTCAAGGTTGCTCCTGTTTGAAAAGTGCTTTGAGATCTTCAGATAAAGGTAAATGTAGAATATGACTCTTCAGCAGGGAAATTTTGACACCTTTCGCAGTTCAGGTCTCATGCCATCCAAACTGAGGACTGGTTACAGAACGCTTTGCTTTCCTTCTAGCCAATATACCTTCTTTTTCGTTCCATAGAAACTCAGTTCTCTCCAGAAATTGAGGGTATACACCTGGGTCTCATGCCATTGTGAAATTATGCTGTGGATGTAGAAAAGAGTCTGGTTGAAGATTGTTTCTCAGACTCTTAGCAAAAACTCAGTCATAGACTATCAGGTGCATCTAATTCTTTCGAAAGGAGAAAGGATAAAAGAGAAAAACTCTCCAATTATGCACAAGACCTCTCAAAGTGTTTTTTTTTTTTCATGTTGGAAATAAGGAATGATTTCTATAGTCTTCTAGAACTTGGCACTATCAATTTCAGATAGAACTTGTGCTTTTTACTCATATTTTCTTTTTACCTGAATCAGAGAGCAATTTTACTTTAAGATCTGTACCCAGCATTGAAAGCCTCCTGAGAACCTTTTCCTTCACATTGTCAGCATGAAAGACAAAGTCTTCTGAAAACTGGGTCAGAAAAATGACATTTCCAATGATACCCATCTATTTTGACTCTGATGAGCCCTTTGAGAGGGCTCAGAAGATCAATACAATGACAGACCACTAAATCTTGTACAAATCTTGCTTGCTGTTACTCATAGAAGAGTTATGTATTGAACAGTTATAGTACCCTGCTCCTTCATAATAAGCATTCTATGTGTGACCAGTTAAAAGGTATCTCATTACCAATGCTTACCCAGCAATCACCTCAGCTGAAAATGTCTCCAGAAGGTAGTAGGTGGTAGTGACATATTTTATTTACAATATTATTAATTGTTGTTTTATGTACAAATTTCTTGAACTGTTGGAGTGGGTCCAGAGTAGGCCACCAAGATGATCAGAGGGCTGGAGCAGCTCTGCTATGAGGACAGGCTACAAGAGTTGGGGCTCTTCAGTCTGGAGAAGAGAAGGCTTCCAGGAGACCTGATAGAAGCCTTCCAGTATCTGAAGGGGGTCTACAGAAAGGGTGGGGAGGGATTATTTACAAGGTCTTGCAGTGACAGGGCAAGGGGCAATGGGTTTAAACTGGCAGAGGGAAGATTTAGACTGGATGTTAGAAGGAAGTTCTTTCCAGTGAGGGTGGTGAGGCACTGGAACAGGTTGGCCAGGGAGGTTGTGGCTGCTCCCTCCCTGGAAGCGTTCAAGGCCAGGTTGGACAAGACCTTGAGTAACCTGTACTAGGGAGATGTCCCTGCCTTTGGCAGGGGGTTGGAACTAGATGATCCTTGAGGTCCCTTCCAACCTTACCATTCTATGTAATTCTGTGATTCTATGATTCTTCAATAGATTTGGGAAATTCTTAATAAGAAGATGATTAAATAATTTTCATCTCACAAGAGGTGACTGCCCACATAACTCTTGTTAACTAGAACAGTCAGATATTTCATTACTATTTTGAGTTTAGTTTTCAGTTATTATTTTAACTTTCTACTGCTCAAAACCTTAAATTTCTCTGTGAAGGTGAACCACATTGGATTTATTAATTTTTATTAATTTCATTGTTACTTGTTACATTTTCACTCCTATCATGATATATTCCATTTATATTACCTCATCTGAAATCAAATGAGTTTATATGTGGAGATTTAAAACAAGGAGCCTTCAATTCCAAAAAATGGTGCTGGTACCCTATAGTTTCTCAATAATAATATGCTCCTACATTCCAACAGAGAAGGATGGATTATGGGTTTTTCAATTTGCATCAGGCATATTAATTGCAGAGCAGGATTTCCACATAAAATATCAATGTACTGGAACAAACTGTTAATGTACCAGAATATGAACACTTACATTTATTTCTCCAGATTTAGAAACAAGCCTCCTTTTTTTCTTTTTTTCATACATCTGAATAGCATTTTATTTTTTTTTTTAGAGTCTGTTAATGAGAACAACATAACCAATGTTTTCTGAAAACCTTAATTAGCTTAAGTGTTAATAGTGCTTTCCTAGTTATTGTACTGGCAAATACATCAGGCCATTAGGGAAAGAAATAATTTACAGGGTATGGAAAAACTTTGCAGCAGCTTTTAGGAAACATGCCATGGAAGATCAACTTTATATTGTGGTAGAAAGGAAAGAAGCATTGAACTCAAGTCTTACCTTGTTTTCCCAGGAGAAGAGATTCCTAGACTAATAAAAGTGCACTTCGAAGTGAAGTTCAGCTGGGAATTTGCAAAGTGATTTTAATGATATAGAAAAGCAATTTGCTTGCTTCTTTTTTATCTGGCTCGTTTGAACTACACACAGAATCCCAGAAATATGTTTTAATAGGTATTAATAATATCAAATGATGTTGCTATATAAAGAGATAATTTAAGTCCTTAATAGGAGGTAAGTAAATAGTAGATAAAAAGTCTTTTTAATGATCCTTGTCAATGCAAAAGGAGTTGTTTACAGTCATTATCTTATTATTTATACACCTGAGCAAGTGAACATCTTGTTCTTTTTCCAATTCTAGACTCTAACTGTGTTAAGAACACACTGATGTCAAGAGAAATTAATTCAGTCTTTATTTATAGTGTTTTGTTTTATTTAGTCTTTATTTAAACTGCTTTGTTTTATAACTGCTCTGTTTCAAAATGCTAATCATTAGTGGTCTCCTTCAGTATTTNAGTTTTTTATTATCATGTGGGGTGGTGGTTTTTTTGGTTTTTTTTTTTTTTTTTTTTTTTTTTTTTAAACAACAAATGAATGCAGGTTCTTCCTTTTGAAGCCAAACAGAAAGAGAAAAAATATTTAAGCTTGCATGCCACAGCTGCAGGCTGTGAATTATCACACTAGGGAAGAGTAGAAACACCACCCACATAATCCAGCGAGAGGCCTGATTCATTTTGTGTCTGAGGCAATCATTGTGGTCTTACAAAGCTGAAATGAGTTTCCTTTGCAGGCTTCACAGGAAAAAAAAAAAAAAATAGATTGCAATAATTCATACTAGTTCAAAGCAAGACTTCACTTTTTAATATATTTTTACTCCTATTTCTCATTTTTAGTTTTCGACCTTATTTTCTTACTATTTTGCAACTTGGTTGACTTTACATTTAACAGTGGAATTGAATTTCAGTTAGGATATAATGAGGAGCCAAACAATATCTTCCCAGCCCTATCAATCCTAGTTGTACTTGTAAGAAGTGGTATAATTGGTGTGTTAAGAACCAGATACAAACAACTTCGCAGAACCTTGCTTCCTATCTCACACACAGAGCAGTTTTGCATCTGTTTAAGATCCCAGTGGAGGCACCTGCCTAGGGTCCTCTCTAAATATGCAGGACTCCACTCAGTATGCATAGACACTCTTTATGTAGCTTTCTACAGATCATCAATAGTGAATAATGAGGAGAGAGATATTAAATTCTGCCTTTTACATTCTTTACTCAAGGCTGTAGGGGGGTTTTGTTCCTCTTGAGATCCTAATGCTGGAGAATTTTCACTTGAAGACCTTTAAAGCACTCTGGATCTTGCCTTCAAAAAATGAGTTGGATTAATGATTTAAAAGTTCAGCTGCTGACAGATGAAAAGATGACTGCAGTAAAAGACTATTGGTTGCAGTACTTGTTCAGAAATAATCTATGCTATTGCCTCAAAATATTCATACTCTTGCTGTCCATCCCTTCACACAATGATGTAGTCATGGCATTATGTTTATTAGGCTTAGGGTTAGAGATTATGGTTAAAGTTGGGGCTGGCATTATGGTTAGGATCGGGTTTAGGCTTTGGGTTAGAGTCAGGTGCTAGGTTATAGATGTTAGGGTTAGTACTGGTTTAAGGGTTTAGGGTTATGGTTAGGGTTAGGTTTATGAGTTAGGGAATGGGGGTTAGGGTTAGAGGTTGTGGGTTAGATTTATGGTTAGGTAGATGTCAAAAGACGTGACCAGTCTGTTTTCAGTGGTACCCAGTGATAGGGGTATCAGACATGAGCTAGAACACAGTTTGTTCCATGTATACATAAGAAAAAAATTCACTACTTTGAGGAAGATGGAGTAATGGAACATGCTGTCCAGAGAGGTTGTGGAATCTCCTTCTTTGGAGAACTTCAACACCCATCTGGATGCATTCCTGTGGTACCTGCTCTAGGTAAATCTGCTTTAGCAAGGCGGTTGGAATAGGTGATCTCCAAACCCCTACCATTCTGTGATTGTGTAATTCTGAGATCGTTGTAGTTCCTTTCCAACTGGAGCTGTTCTAGTCTACATCCCCCGGAATATTTTTGACATGATAGCAAATTTCTCTTCTACAGGATGAGGTAACTGCAACTATGTATTTCATATATGTGAGCAGGTGTACTATAAGGACACTTTCTAGATTAACTGTCTCAGCTGAGTTGGATAACTGCATGAACAATTTGAGGATACTAACCAGATTTAGACCTGGGTAATGTACTAACCTGGTCAATTCTCTCAATAAATTGTAAGGATGTGTGTGGAAGAGCTCATCTTTTAATCTGAATTTATATGAGTAGGAAATGCATAGATTTCAGACTGTTCCTACCAAACCTAAAGGTAAATGAATTACAACACTTACTGTTACCCTAATATTTTTTTTTTTACTTTCAAATAATTAAATAAAAAAATCTAATATTGTAATACTTTATTTATGTAATCTTTCTCTACATTTGGAGATTTAAACTCAAATTATATCATATATGGTTCTATATTTTTGCTTGTATCTATGCATGCTTAAATTCATGTGTATTTCAAAACTGAAACCTAGATCAGTACTCATTCTAGTGACAGTAGAAATATGGCTCAGGATTTATGAACATCCACAAATTTTGCTGAGGCCAGTAAAGTTCTAAAGAGATATATAAATTGTATTTAACACCCTTAGACGTATGTAATGATCTTGTAGGAATGAGTGTCTTAAGCTTCCATAAAGAAAAATATAAACCTGAGAAAATAATGTCATAGAATCACTTTTCAGTTTACTCATAAAACATAGCCTCAGCTGTATTTTATTATGTATATTAGAAAGATGTAATCTCTGAAAAGCTTGACAGTCATTGCCTGTGAACTCATACTAACAGGCATCTTAAACAGAAAAGGAACTGAATACAGGAGAAATAACTGTTCTGAGAGCTTTGGCATGGTCCTTGTTGCCAGGGAAACCTCTTCTTTGTCTCTACGTGTTCAGAATGGCTGTCTCATTAGATGGGAATCTGATTATCAGTTTACACTATGGGGAGAAAAAAAAATGGAAGGGGTAAAGCCAGTAGGTCTGCAAATCTTTAAGGCAATGCCAAGAATGAATAGAGGTAGTGTTAAATAAATCCATGTATAATTATAATCATAACTATGTTCTGTTGGGAATAAATTTGCCCAGGGTGCTTCATTACACACTTAGGAGTGAGCAGCTCTTGATTTTCTTTTACTGAATTAGAGAAAGAAAAACAAACAAAAAAAAAAGCAGACCACAAAACTACTCGATTGCATGTTTTTTGTCTAAAATACATCTCTTACATTTCCATATTGAAAAACGTCTATTTAATGGGTTCATCCAGCTTATTTAACGGCCTGAGACTGCTGTAGCATGGCTGCAGATATTATTGATGGAGTCAAAAGTATAAAATCTGAGTGTAAAAGCCTATAGCAATTCATTTATTACTCTGATCATAAAGAAGAATGATGAAAAAATAGTAAGAAAGTGAAAATATATAGTAACAAGAGACTTTATGTTAACTCCTAAGTTTTAATCAAGCTACTAAACCCAGTACCACATAAAAACCTGAGGTGCAACAGAACTAGAGGCAGTTTCAAGGCATTACTCATTGGTAATACAACTATGAATTCAAGGTCCCTCTGGAGCTCAGCTCCTGCCCCTCGCTGATGAGAAAAGCCTTTGAAAACAGGGTTGGAGCTTAACCTCCACCCCTCTGTGACTTATAAATATCAACAAAAGAAAAGGATTTTAAAGTCATTATCTCAGCATCTCTGAGATGAAAAATAAAATCCATATCACAGGTGAAATAGTTAACTTCTCATATTTATGGAGAGGAGAAAGCAACCCAGCTAGAAATTTCTCTCTCTCACTCACTTTTTTTTTTTTTTTTAAAAAAAAATCTGTATTAGATGTGAAACTGTGCAGGTAGGTGCAAAAACCAGAGTGTGTTTGACTACCTGGGCTGAGATTAACCTGTTACTTACCAAGAATACAATGAAATGTCACAAACAGGATTTACATGTACCTGGGACCATTTTCTTTCTTGCTCAGTAATAACCTATGCTGAGTTTATGATTGTTGCCTATGGAGCAGTAGTCTTATTATTTTTATGTTGTGGGTTTGTTTTGTTTTGTTTTGTTTTGCTTTGTTTGTTTTAGTTACAAAAGCCTTTCATATAACAAACATTTCAGTGGATTTTTTTCTCTGCAGTATCATCATTAAAATATTTCTTGCAGATTACAGCTAGAGGAAAAGTAATGGCAGGGTGTCATCCCCTATTCACTACATGTCAAGAACACACACAGACACACTTACACTTGCTCTCCCCAGAAAGCAAGCTAAAAAGCTCTTTTCAGTTCCATGGCAAAATGCTTTCAAAATGTGATAAAAGATGACTCACTACCAAGATTAATTTTTTTTTTTTTTTTCCAAATGGAGACCTGAGGCAGAGAAAACTATTTTGGGGAGTTCCTGTAAGTATCAGGGTATTATTCTTTATATATGGCACCCTTTTAAACAGTTACAGATAGAGTAGTAGTGGGTGATGATGTTTAAAATTGATATACAAAGCAAGAAGTAACAGAAAGAAAGATACTAGATTATTATTTGAAGTAGGCCTGATATGCAAGATTTGAAGTAACTGCTCTTTGTATCACTGACTTAAAAACTTTTGGTAAACACAGAGAAGGCAAATGATCCCTCTTTGCTTCCTTTTTGAGCAAATACACACAAGAACACCAGAGTTTGAAGAAGAAGATTAAAAAACACTGCCTGAATCTCAACGCAGAAATGTGTGAGCCAAAATGTCTGTGAGAAAAGTCAATTAATTAGAAGAACAATTATAACAGTAGTTATTATAAACACTCTATTTTGTTATGATAGTTTAACTAAATCAGTTAGAAACTCTAGGACTTGATGTGTGCTATATTTCAAAGTCCCATTCATTCCTTGAGCTGTGGAGTAGTAGATTTTGTCACTTAGTCTCTACTGACATAATTTCTTGATTTCATTTCTCTATTGACATAATTTCTCAGTTGCATTAACAGACTCTAAATGTAAAATCTTGTTTTGCTTCATTTTTTGAGGAGGAATTTGAAAAGAAGAGATTTCAGTAATTCACTGATCTTTCAATACAGAGAAAAATGTTAAAGAAAAAAAAAAAAAGTTTACTTTCCTGTCTCAAATATTTTACAGAAACATGTGCATACTTTCTTACACCAAAAACACAAAAACATGAAGAAGGGGAATTTAAATGCAACTTTGCATCCAGTCTGGTTTATAAGCTCAAATATTAATTATAGGCTTCATATGAATTTGTTGCTGATACCTAATCACTAAAAAGTGCACAGGTTGTACAACTTCTATGGCTCAGGACCTCACTTCAAAAAAGGATATAATTTCCATACACACTTTGTAAAAAATTCTAGAAAATTTGTGCTTATGAGTGCATTGAAAATTTCTTCTTCAGCGCACCAACCTGCACAAGGTAACAAGCATCTTAAGTGTGGCCTCACCAGGGCAGAGTAGAGGGGGAGAAGAACCTCCCTAGCCCTGCTGGACACACTTTTCCTGATGCATCCCAGGACGCCATTGGCTCTCTTGGCCACAAGGGCATAGTGCTGTTCCATCCTTGCTCTCCACCAGCACTCCGAGGTCTTTCTCCACAGAGCTGCTTTCCAGCATAGCAGCCCCCAACCCGTACTGCATGCATATTGTGACTGATATTTTAGGCATGTCCAAGAATATTTGAAAGTATGCAAAAAATTGTTTCCTTTTCTTCAGAATTTTAGATACGTTTTCTTAGACACTGCAGGTGAAAGAGAAAATAGCAAGAAATTAACCTATGGAAGCATTGTCAGTCTTATTCGCAATCCTACCAAGGAAGAAAGCAGCCCTGACACTTCTGTGGCTGTTCCAGCCTACTGTAAACAGGAGGTGGCAGTTCTAGTCTTTGATCCAATATGCTGCAACATTACAAAACATCAGTAAGTACCTGGGAAGATGTTTCCACAAAACGCAAGCTAAATAGCTTCTCCAAGGTTAGCTGGAGCTGCTTCCCCTTTAATCCCTTTTTGCAGAAGGCTACAGAAAGGACAAGAAAAAGAACAGAGAAGCTTTCTGGTAACTCAGTATTGGTAGTGTGAGAGACTGCATTCAAGACTGTGCAACCATATAAAAATGATCTTTTCAGGACTTCTCTGGAAACAAAATTATTCATCTTGTACTAGTTTCACAACTCTTTCTTACTGGAGGAAATGCTTTTGTTCTATAAAATCAATATTCTTCTTAAACCCAAATTAATACACTCCTCCACCAATATATGATAGGGTGAAAGCTGACAGCAGTTGATCTAAAATCCAACACAGCCTATGAAAATGACCATTAATTTTTAATTTCTATTGCCTTTCCAAGATGTCCTTCATTTGCTAAGGTGACATTGTTTTATCATTAAAGGAACTTCAGGATTAAGCTCTAGATACAGAAACAAGAGCCTGAAAGGGCATTTTAAACAACCCCATGACAACAAAGACCACTGGCAAAGTAAAGCTGCTTTGAAAGTCTCTCACCACAGAAAGAAAAGAAGCAAAACAGAGGAGGTAAGAGGGTTTGAAGGACATATAAGAAAATACTGCAGGTAACAGTTGTATTTACTGCTTTTTAATCCATTTCTATGCCTGGTCAGGAAATACATCGGGAATCACAGCAGTAATATACAGGAAAAACATGTTGAGAATTTTATAGAGCGTCTGGAAACTAGTTGAAGATGAGAGCTACTAAAGAGACCTGACATTCAGAATCAGGCAGAGGAGCAAATATATGCAAGATGTTATTTTCATGAAGCTCTATAGTGTAATTGCCAAGCTATGGCCTTTTTTAAGAAAGGATTTTGTGTGCTTCATTCTAACCAAGTAACTTTTACTTCCTGATACTCCATCTACTTCACCCCTGTAAGTAACCTCTCTCAGAATGAAATGACTGCTTTATACTGTGGTGTGTGAAACTAGGACATAATATATCATGGTCCTACACTTCCTGCCATTCAGCAGGAACTCCTGTAGTTAGAGATTCACCAGAGTAAATTAATCTTCACATACAGGACATTTCTAAATATCGTGGGGCACTCCAAACTCTCTCCCCACCTCTATCAGCAGAGGTTTGAATGAGAGGAGAAGACTGTATGATCGAGTCACTAACTTGATTCCTTTATATCCTCACAACTGAGTATGTTGCAGAAAGATAAAACACAAATCTGATAATCAGACAGGAACACATTCCGACATGTTTCATGTTTCACAGTAGAAGGAGATCCAAATCATACCTTGCAGGTGTATTCTTCAACAATCTTTCTGAGATATTTTGGAAGCATTTAAGAATTTGCATACAACGAAGTTCTCACAGTTTAATTACTGTGTACCAACTGAGCCATGATAGTGGTCCCCAAGAATGCCTTTTGGCCAAAAGCAGAACACTGCTTACCCTCCTTTTCTTTCCAACCTGGCTATGTTCAACTGCATTGTGTTCACTGACCACTAATGGAGCATAAATGAACAGGTTAGTGGTTCTTCTGACATATAGTACCTCAGGCTGTTTTAATCTGGTATGATATCTAAGTTTCCTTGAATNAAAAAAAAAAAAAAAAAAAAAAAAAAAGTACTTCGACACGGTAAAATCAGCACTGCATAATCCAATTTAAGAGGACATCTGGGAAACCAAACTTCTCACACAGTAGATCTCATGGTAAGAGCTAAGAGGCTGTGAAAAGATTCAGATGTTCTGGATATGAAAAGGGAAAAGAAAAAAAAAAAGAAGTATAACTTGGGTTCCTAAACTTTTGTTCTAAGCAGAGGCAGGTGCCTTCCTGCCTGCCACAAAGATTCTTGTCTTCAAGGTTGGAATGCCTCTACATTAAGATACTTCCACAGTCTTCCTCTATCCATGAAAAATAAGAGCCACCTTCAACTGCACTTCTCACAACAAACAATATTTCATTGTCACATGGAAGAGATTTGGGGCCTAAACTTGAATTTCATTTCCCTGTGCATATGCAAAAGCCAGACTTCATAACACATCCTGAGATATGTATTTTCCCGTGACTCCACTGAAAATTGTATCACTTCTGCGTAACTATCCCCTGTGTTCTAGGATTAGAATCTCCATGAATCTCTGTTCTGCATATTCATGGAGAGCAGCCAAACAGAAAGGGATCTGGGGGTCCTGATTGACACCCATCTAAACATGAACCAGTAGTGTGCCCATGTGGCCAAGAAGGCCAATGGTATCCTGGCCTGCATCAGGAATAGTGTGACCAGCAGGAGCAGGGAGGTCATTCTCCCCCTGTACTCTGCACTGGTCAGCCCACACCTTGAGTACTGTGTCCAGTTCTGGGCACCTCAATTTAAGAAGGACAATGAGGTGCTTGAGCATGTCCAGAGAAGGGCAACGAGNCTCAAGCTGTGCCAGGGGAAGTTTAGGCTGGAGGTGAGGAGAAAGTTCTTTACTGAGAGAGTCATTGGCTACTGGAATGGGCTGCCCAGGGATTTGGCGGAGTCACTGTCCGTGGAGGTGTTCAAGGTGGGTTTGGATGTGACACTTGGTGCCATGGTCTAGTCTTGAGGTCTGTGGTGATGGGTTGGACTTGATGATCTTTGAGGTTTCTTCCAACCCTGGTGATACTGTGATACTGTGATATTCCTGACATGTGCCTTGAAGAACAACCTACAGTTAGCCTTTTTTAATCTTCTCACACACATTGATACGCTTTTATTACAGCATCAGAGAACATTAGAGGTTGGAAGGGACCTCTGATGATTTTCTAATCCAATCCTGCTCCCAGAGTAGGCTCACCTAGAGTAAGTCACACTGGAATATGTTCAGATGGGTTGTGGTTGACTCCAGAGGCGGAGACTCCACAACTTCTCTGGGCAGCCTGTTCCAGTGTTTTGTCACCTTCTGCAACAAGGACAGTTCTATCCCTGAGAATTCTTCTGCTTAGAAGACCAGATAGCATTTGAGAGGCCAGGGTTCAAATTCCTCTTGCTGTGTAAGCACTGGTTGCTGATCGTACACACAGAAATTTCATGTGGCTTGTGATAGCACACAGGCACCTGCGTAGTTTACCTCTGCTTTAAGCAGCCATACACAACTCAGTTCTCCTGTCAAGAAGGGAGAGAGTTTCATACCCCAGTGTACTGGTTTGAGGCTAATTGGAATATTTTAATGGAGAATATTATACTATAGGCTGTGAAAGGAAAACAATCGTGATGTCTACTTCACTCAAAGACTTACTGAGATGTTTAAGAATAAAAACAGAGACATAGATAAGGCACTCTCCTGGAGAGTCTCTGGCTTTCTGTCTATTTTGCTCTGGACCTCTCTGCTAACTTAACTAATCACTTTCCTTCTAACCTCCCTGGCCAATCCTCCAAACTCATCTTGCTCATAAGGTAAACCTTGGGGTAAGGTATAGGGGTGGGGAGAAGGTGGAAGGGTGGTTGGAAGCCCCTCCTGGGGCCTCTGATTACTGGGAGGGGAGTTGTGTTCCTGTATTACCTTTAACTTGTATATTTCTGTAAATATTCCTATATATTGTGTATATCTCTGCTTGTACATTGTGCTAAGCTGTAAATAGAGCTTCAGTCCTTAACTTCTGGCCAGCTGAGTCTAGTCTGGGTGATTTTACAAAGTGTGGGGGGCAAGTAACTCCAAAATCATCACACCTAGGAACAACATTTTGAGTGTCTTGAGGCCTAGCAGTTTTGGTAGCTGTGTCGCCTTGTAGATGTCCCTTAAGAAAGCAAGACAAGAGAGCATGGAAATCAGGCAAACAGAGAACAGTGAAACCACCAAAAGGCAGTTCTGAGGCTACAAAGTAGATGATATGTCCCTTTGAGAAATCAGGTTTGTAAAGCACTTTTTGAAGCCAAGGTATGTAAACTGACTTGATAGTTTCAGTGACAGCACTGAGGAATACACTTAGGTGTGCGCTTATGAAACTTCAACAAGAGAAGGAATGTATCAACTCCTCTAGACTTTTAAAATGTCTGAAAAAAAAGTTCAGAAAGAAATGGAAAGACTCAGACACACACACAAAAAGTTGTTGAAGCTTAAAAAGCTATTGCACTTCAGCTTAGACACTCTTAACTGTTCAGGTAAATTCTCTTTCCTTGCAGATGTGACTCAAGTAAATTGTTCCAATTTTGCCAGAGCTGAAGCCCAAATGCTGACAGAAAAAGGAGAAGAAAGAAGGGGACATGAAAATGGAGATGAAGAGAGAGAGGCAGATGGAAGGGAAAATGAATGTTAGTTGGCATCAAGAACAAAATAATTGAGAAGAAATGTCAAGCATAAAATCATGGTTTCTAGAAGCAGAGAAACAATACTTTTAACCATGTAAAAACCACTAATCTAAACAAAAAATGAAAAAGCAGCACAGACTACAAGGGTGGATGAATTTTACATTGAAAGTTGAATAATCTTACACAAAACAATGTTTTTTTTTTTTATTTCTACTTTTTTATCATCTCAATATTTGTAAAATGAGGCTGGTTTTACCTGAGATTTTTTCCCCTCAACGTTAGATATGAAAATATCTGCCTTACTCTTTTTCTCTAGCTTCCTATTAAAATTTTATGCATGATTTTTATTTATTTTATCTTATTTATTTATCTTTTTCTAAACCCCATGTGCATATAGATTCATACTCTTATCCACAGTCATTCTGTTCTTACCTGTTGCATTCTTCTCACTTTTTTTCACCAAGTTTCCTTCATAAGCATTGGACTATTTCATTAGTTAGCACCTTCCAGAAAGCCATAATCATGCAAATTCCTGTTAAGTATCATCTACACTCATTTAAATATAAAGTAACTGCTATTGAGCTATCAAATATGTTTATCCCCTGAATGTTATAATGAAAACTCAGACCTTGCTTTTATCAAGAGGAGGAAACACAGCTATAATTTTGTGTTGCTTTGCCTCTCAATTGTTTGTATAATTCCTGACTATTTTCCTTTCTTTATTGTGAAGGATTTATTATAAATTGTTTTGTGAAAAACAAAAACAAAACCAAAAAAACCCAAACACATTGTGGTCTAAAACAGTTAACCTAGACATGTAATGAACAAAATTATAAAATGGAAATTTGAATCACAAGATTTTCTTCATAGAATTGTCAGGTTTTCTGATTAAAAATAAGTCTGCGCCTGAGCTGGAACAATCCTTACAATCAATATTGTGGGGGGAGGATGTGATAAAAAGCAGTCCTGTGGAAAAAGACTTAGGAGTGCTGATGGACAAGAAGCTGGATATGAGCAGACAATGTGAGTTTGCAGCCCAGAAGGTCGATGGCAGAGGAGTGACACCAAAATAATCTGGGATTTGCAGCACCTCTGCTACAAGAAGGCAACTGGAGTTGTTCAGCCTGGAGAAGAGGAGGCTCTGGGGAGACCTAATAGCAACCTTCTGGTACCTAACAGGGACTATAAGAAGGCTGGAGAGAGACTGTTTACAAAGGCCTGCAGTGATAGAGTGAGAGACAATGGATTCAAATTAGAGAAGAACAGATTTAGACTGGATGTTAGGAAAAGGTTCTTTGCTGTGAGGGTGGTGGAACACTAGAACAGGGAGGTGGTTGGGGCTCCATCCCTGGAGATATTCAAAGTCAGGCTCAACAGGGCTCTGGGCAACTTGGGTAACCTGAGGATGTCCCTGCTGACTGCAGAGGTGGTTGGACTAGATGAGGTTTAGAGGTCCCCTCAACCCATCCCATTCACTGATTCTACAATTCTATACCAATTTTGTGATAAAACAAGCAAGGCTGAAAGCTGCAAATAAATCTGAGTGTGCAGACTGTTATTAGCATAGACGTAGTATTAGTAGTAGTGACTTATTTCCCATTTAAACAATAGGAAGAAAAGAGAACAAATCTTCAGTGATATATCTCCTTTCTTTGTCTGTTAATCACTAGCACAGAAACATCAGAAATATGGTGACAGAGTAATTCTCAGATTTTGGAAAAGGTCAATCAAAAATAGATATGGAAAAAGTCCAGTCAATAAATAACCTTATAAAGCTAAAGATTGCATTCATTCTTTTCAAGTCACTCATTAGTCATCTACAGTGCCCCCAATGACATTTTTATAGTATTATTTCAAAGTCCTTTATTATTGAGAAGGGAAATATTTTTAGCTCCTTCTATAGTAGAGGTCTAGTTCAACATAAATGAATGGTTTTCCAGTGGACAAGAAGCTATAATGACAGAAACATTAATACCTCTAAGAATCTACTACCCCATTTCATTTTTTGAAGAAACTTAACAGTCTTATGGAGAAATACTGGAGGAACAAACTGGAGAAGGCAGGAAATGGTATTTTGTGGTTAAAACCTATAAAATCCATTGTTTAAGATTTTATCCTTTAAATGATTAGGAAAAATTGTAATCCTAAACCCACGTTTTCAGTTTAAGCAGAGGGAGCTACATCTTTGCATAACGGGCCGCAACATTTCTGAAGATGGCTAAATGACTTGGGTATCATTTTGAACTTGAAAGACACTGAATGCCTTTTGGGCATTTTCTAAAATCCCTGGAAATGGTTTAGATGCCCACACCTGGACAGGGTGCAGAGGTGGTCCGAAGCCAACCTCGTGAAATTCAACCAGGCCAAGTGGAAGGTCCTGCACCTGGGTAGGCACAATCCCAAGCACAAATCCAGGCTGGGTGGTGAATGGCTGGAGAGCAACCCTGAGGAAAAGGACCTGGGGGTCTGGGGTGATGAAAAGCTCAACATGAGCCTGCAGTGTGCACATGCAGCCCAGACAGCAACCGAGTCCTGGGTTGCAGCAAGAGCAGCATAGACAGCAGGGGCAAGGGAGGGGATTCCACTCCTTTGCTCTCATCAGACCCCATCTGGAGTACTGTGTGCAGTTCTGGAGCCCTCAGCACAGGAAGGACATGGAAGTGTTGGACCAGGTCCAGAGGAGGGCCACAAAGATGCTCAGAGGCCTGGAACAGCTCTGCTATGAGGACAGACTGAGAGGGTTGGGGCTCTGCAGCCTGGAGAAGAGAAGG
>VWZE01025973.1:79799-99735 GCA_013396675.1 Eubucco bourcierii | reverse complement strand
GTCCCTTCCAACCTTACCATTCTATGAATCTATGATTTTTATTTTTTTAATTGCCTCCTCTGCCCTTGATGTCCAACAAGCATTAAAAAGTCTAATATGAGTATCTAATTTTGAAATATTTTCCCTCATGTATGTACTGTTCAATGTGTTCCTTTCGTTCTGCATCAGAATAATCCACACCAAATTTATACAGCAATTAAATGCATTGTTATAAGCTGATGAAGAGATTTGTTCTTTTCTTTGTATAATCTAAGGATTTAAATATTTTTATGAACTTTTAGATTACTTAGGTCATAAAGTCTTATTTTCCAAAGTGTCTCCATATCTGAGTAGTCTGTCCCATTTGGCTGTAATATTATTCCTCTGATGTACTTGATCTGTCCACATTTCTATCTACTCACTCAGGAGATCTGCTGCTTTTCAGCTGTTTGATGGCTGTTTTACAAGGTCTAAAATGACAAATGTCCAAATATTAATGATTAATAAATAAGTTATGCAGGTTCAGAACAAAAAAAAAAAAACAAACCTGCTCAGTGTATTTTTTAAAAGTGAAAAAACCTTTCAACTGGGAATAGAGAGGCTCCCAAATACTTGAAAATATTTGTAAAATACAGAATGAATTTGCTAATCACTTTAACAAATACTTAAAGGGAGAATTTCAGGGAATTCAGGCAAAAAAAGAATGCTCAGGGATATAGAAAGAACTAAGAAGAGAGTGAAAAGGCTGGAAATGTGTTTCTGAAAGGAAAAAAAAAAGAGAGAGAGAGATCAGAACAGCACATAAAATGATGACTGGTACAAAGAGTATAGACAGAAAAAAACCGCCACAAAACAAACAAACAAAAATACCCAAATCAGTATTTCTTGTCCCTTTTCCATGGTATAAAAACAATTAAATGGTAGAAGGTTTGAAGAAAATAAAAGGGTGTGGTTTCTCGCAAAGCATTAAATCAGTGAGGCAAAGATTAAAATGAAGACTGGACACGCAGTTTCCAGCATGGGTCAGCAGGGCACTTGCAGCCCAAGGAGTCTGGATACCAACCCACCCTGGACTAGCACTAGATACATGAAGGATACTTCAGGCTATCTATGATGACACACCAGTACTTGCTGGTGACAGAGAGATAAAGCACTGTAAGAGAAGGTTGTATCTCACAGATATGCAGGACTTGATTTTGCACTCTGCCTAGGGGGAAAACAATCAAACTCAGATCAGGACAAAAAGAATTGAAATATTTATTGTGCTTCATTTCCCTTATGAAACTGCGTAAGACTTTGTTGTGCAACAACTTTTGAGTCTCAGGGTAAGTGGAAGAGGAAGCTATAAACATGAAAAGAGAAACATGGATACATTACTACATTTCTAAAACTGCCTGAAGGGAGATTGTAGCCAATGGAGTTTGGTTTCTTCTCCCAGGCAACCAGTAAGAACAAGAGGACACAGTCTCAAGCTGCATCAGGGGAGGTTTAGGCTGGACATTAGGAAGACCTTCTTTACTGAAAGAGTGATTGGCATTGGAAGGGGCTGCCCAGGGAGGTGGCAGAGTCCTTGTCCCTGAAGATATTCAAAAGGAAACTGGATGAGGCACTTAATGCCATGATTTAGTTAATTAGAAGGTGTTAGGTGGTAGGTTGGATCTCAAGGGTCTTTTCCAACCTGATTAATTCTGTGATTCTCTGATAACACTTTGTGCTGGTGGCAGTATTAGGAAGTACTCCTATGACCTACATTTCTAATTACTAGCAACTCCAAAAGTTTTGACTCTTGCTGAGTTATATGTGTGTGAAAATAGTTTTGCACCTGTTGACCATTTGTCTCTCCCTACAGACACTGATCCAAAATGTGACTACTTGCACAGTAGTATATATTATATTTAGATTTTATTTCTCTACTATTGTTCAGATTTACTAAGTATAATAAAACTCTAAGGAAAAAAAACTAAATTCACTGTCTGCAACCATTAAATGCATATGTGCATGCTTTGTAAAGGTATGCAGAAGGTCTAAAATCCTGTTTAGTTCCAACGTGAATCTTCTGTACAAGACAGACATTATTGAGAATTTTTTGAAGGATCCATTAATACCTGCTGTCTGAATCTTCATAAATTCAGTTCAGAGAGAGAATATAATAAAGCCTGTTTGCATGACTGGATTTAGAGCAGCAGCAACTGGACCTGACTGGCTATACGCAGCATAAAAAAAATTATTTAGCTGTCAGCTCAGCTGTAATAACAATCTTATGTATATCTGCTGAGTCCATGCCAGTTGTGGAGTGGATCTCTTTCTCTGAAATTTAGGGACACTACCACAGATAATTAATTCATTATCATGAACTGACTTCACAACTGTTTAATTAAGATTGCAGATCAGCCTCAGGGCTGACTATTATTATGGCATAGATGATAACTTGAAAGTTGCATAGCACTGATCTGGACATGCTAGATTAGTCACTTGGAAACAGTGGTTTCACATCTATTAAAAAGTCTCATCTGTACCATAACATTTGAAAATCTCTTGCCTGATTTCCTGGCATCACACGTGCAGCAAAGGCTTGCTGTGTATATGTTAGTGATGAAAAGTTTTTGAGAGAGGCTCTGAACAACAGAGACCTGTAAACGTAACTTTCACTGCTCGGTAACTAAGTAATGGACCAACAGCTTCAGGAAACACGGAAGGTGCAGGGTGTAAAAATCCAGATGTCTAGCCCAGAGTGTCCAGTTAAGAAAGAATTCTAAACGAGAGAATGATTAAGCATGTTGAGCTTAGAATATGGGTTTGAATCAGCCTAAGCATTACTGAGATAGAAAGACCTTTTACATAACAGCAGAAAAGCAGGATAAAAATTCTACTCTGGTTCCTGTGTGTATCAGAAAGTCTGAATGGGAAGTTCTCTTTCCCTACCAGATGATCTAAAGTAGCAGGTGATAAGACAAGAATTTGATATGGAAGAACAATAACACATAATCCACAGAGACACTGAGCCGTTCTGTTTCCGCTTGTTCCATTGTTTTAATTTGTTGCTGAAGCTTGATTACTTGGGTACAGCAAAGAAACAATTCCCTTGAGCTATTTTCTCATTTTGAGAACAGAAAGGAACAATATGAAGTGGTTCAAGGGAGGAAGGGTGACGAAGGCTAAGAGTTGTAAGGGCTTAGCATTTCTTGGAATCCTCTAGGGTCATTTCCCTTCTGAAGACAGTTACTTCTAAGCATTCCCAATCAATCTCTTACTTTTACTAAGAAAGCTTGCAGTAGATTTATTTGCTTTAAAGAAGATTATGGAAGAAAAGAACCACTTATCCTATTCTGCCTCCCACATGATCAACCAATTTAGAAGGCAAACTCCAGTTACAGGAACGTTATCACTACTGATACCTGAGTCAGGATTAAAAAAAAAAAAAAAAAAAAAAAAAAAACAAACCAAACAAAACAAATTAAAGAAAAAAACCCAAACCTAACCTAACTTTCTTGGCTTTTAGGTCATAAGTTGAGCTGAGCTGAGAGTTAGAATAAGCCATCTTTTCACTTGTACACAAAACATATATTATCTGCAAATCACTAAGATAGTAAAAGCTGAACTCCACTATGCTATTTTAGAACACTGCACTTTAGAACAGAGCAGAACTTTAAACAAAGATTGTTTGCATTCTGGGTGACATTTTTCTTCGAAAGAACTTTAACTTTTTTACTTCTTTCCCCTCTTCTTGCACTCAAGAAGTGGTTAATCTGCACATTTGCAACATCCATTAAATACTAAATAGTAATCTCAATATTGTTTAATTTTACAGAAAAGAAAGTTTGTTTCATGTGTCACTGGAAAATTAGAAACTTTACATGATGTTACTTAGCCATATATTAGAGGATGTAAATGGTGAAGGAAAGACTATGTGAAAGTTAAAATAACATTAATAAAAAGAGAGCTATTTAAGAAAAAAAGAAACAGGTTAGACATGTTTTATTTATACTATTGTTTACAAGGTCATTAAAAAAATTGAACGTGGCAAGCAATAGAATTTAATTATCTTGAGTCTCATGCATATTTAAGTGTTGAAATGTACTTGCATCTGTGTGAAAACACATAGACACACGAGACTGGTCACATATCTTTGGACTTGTAATATAAAAATCACTTTGTAGACTATTAAGCATCTGCCCTTAATTTCATCAGGATCATACTCCAAGGACATTCAGGCAATAATCTGTGTATAAAGCTTTGATCCTCTCCCTGATCAGACTAGCTTTACTATTGATTCCTTATTATAATTTATTTAACATAAAAAGCTGTTACATAAGATGGTTAAAGTTGCTTAATGATCTAACCGATTAGGGAGAAATGAATTTGAGATCACTTTGAACCCACTCTAATTTTCCCAAAGAAACAAAATTTATGAAGTTTGAGGTCCTGGAGGAAAAAAGAACACAGTTTTTTAATTAATAGGATATTTGGGTAGAAAAGATATTAGCTACAGAACAACTTTGATTTTTCATGGACCTGGAATATAAAATGACCTCATTCTCTGCCTTTAGTTATGCCCCTGACACTGAGCAGAATTTGCCCCATGGCAGACTGAAAGTCCCTCACACAGAGACTAAACTGCAGTTGTTTATTATTTTTAGTATAAGATCAGAATAGAGCTACTTAATCAAGTAAAGTTATGGAGAAGAGGACAGAATAGAGAAGCTGTGCTCAAAAGTATAAAATAAAAGTTTACTTAAGCCAGAGGTTTAAAGAAAAGAGTATATCATCCAAGGATTCCAAGTATGCTCCCCAGAAAAGAGCATACTAGCATGGTGCTAGTTTGACTTAAATCACTTACCAGTCAATTTTAAATGTATCACTCTGAAAATAAGTTAAGCATCAAAAGCTTTTCCAGAGTTTGCACAAACACAGACAACTAAATAAAGGCCTCTGTTTTCCTAGCCTTACACAAGGAAGGAGCAGGCTCAAGTCAGTGGCCATGCAACCTTCAACAGTGAACACAACCAGCATTTGGACAGCTATGGGTCAGCCACAGCACACACCACCCCCACCTCTTAAGTAAACTTTTATTTATTCAGAGTTTTTATCACATCTGTTTCTGAATCCCAATCTTAAACCAGTTGGACCTGATTAGATTTTACTACCCTTCTGCTTCTGAATACATTCAGGTATATGATATTTGATCACTAACAAAGTAAATGAGGTCACAGGTGAAAACTTTGATGGTAGGCAAAATTAGAAAGGAAAAATATTTAGAAAGAAAGTGTTCAAATTTTTCAGTCAACACCTCCATTTGAGTGGCTTAGATTTTATGTTGTCATTTCTTTTTCAGTACAGCAACAGCTTCAATAAGGTTACTTAACCCTGCCTTACACACTATTGGATTCTAAACAGTCTGGGTCTCTGCCATCTCAATTTGTACTATATGAGTTTGTGTAATGGCTGAGAATCCAGTCAGTTAAGACATATTTAGGATGAAAAGTAACTAATATCTGTACTACAATCACAGAATCACAGAATTAATCAGGTTGGAAAAGACCTTCAAGATAATCAAGTCCAACCTATCAGCTAATACCTTCCAATTAACTAAACCATGTCACCAAGTGTTTCATCCAGTCCCCTGTTAAACACCTCCAGGAACGATGACTCCACCACCTCCCTGGGCAGCCCATTCCAACGCCAATCACTCTTTCTGTGAAGAACTTCTTCCTAACATCCAGCCTATACCTGCCCTGGCACAGCTTGAGTCTGTGTCCCCTTGTTCTGTTGCTACTTGCCTGGGAGGAGAGACCAACCTCCACCTGGATACAACCTCCTTTCAGGTAGTTGTAGAGAGCAATAAGATCTCTCCTGAGCCTCCTCTTCTTCAGGCTGAACACCCTCAGCTTCCTCAGTTGCTCCTCACAGGGCTGTGTTCCAGACCCCTTATCAGCCTTGGCACCCTTCTCTGGACACATTCAAGCACCTCAACATCTTTCTTAAATTGAGGGGCCCAGAACTGGACACAGTTCTCAAGGTATGGCCTAATCGGCACTGAGTACCAGGGCAGAATGACTTCCCTGGTCCTACTGGCCACATTATTCTTGATACAGGCCAGGATGGCATTGGCCTTCCTGGCCACCTGGGCACACTGCTGGCTCATGTTCAGCTGCTGCCAACCAGTACCCCAACATCCCTCTGCCTGGCTGCTCTCCATCTGCTCTGTCCCCAGTCTGTAGCACTGCGTGGGGTTGTTGTGGCCAAAGTGCAGACCCTTGCACTTGGACTTGCTAAAACTCCTGACATTGGATGGTGCCCATCTATTCAGCCTGTCCAGTTCCCTCTGCAGAGCCCTTCTACCCTCTAACAGATCCACTCATGCTCCCAGCTTGGTGTCATCTGCAAACTTACTGATGGTGGACTCAATCCCCTCACAACGACTGACAAAAGAGTAATAACCTTTTATATTCATAAGCAAAACAAATTAATCAGAAGGGATATGGATGGTTACTATGGCATAAAATCTGTAGAAAATAGCCTTTGTTTAGTTTTAAATGCTATTTTCATGAATAGGACATTATGTAGATACAACAAAGAAAACAAATAAAATTTCGCCTGAAAACCAACCATATGCTCTAACATTTTCATCTCTTAGCTAACCCTTCTTCACTGAAATTTTACGAGAAAACTATAGTTAGCTTATTTTTTATCTTTCTTCACATTCCTTTCACAGGAGTACAGATGATACTCATTTGAAAACAAAAACAAAACCAAAAACAAAACAACATTTTTTCCATTATTTTTGATCCTTTATTTTTTTTTTCCCCCCTGATCTCCAAAAATAGTTTGACTAAATCAGAATATATAGAAGCTACAGTGGAATGATAAAGTTTGGCCTCAGAGCAGTTTCAATGTCACCCAAGAGACCAGAACCCCTAAATGTCTTTTTACCACTGAGATTCTCTCTGGAAAAAAAATCTTGAATTTCAAGTGAAAAAAAAATATCTTTGAGGCACTGTTTCTCAGTATGGTCAATTGTTTGCACTCTGCTTGAAAAGGAATATCTTAATTCTTCACTGATGCATCACTTGCCTTACTGAACTTTTGTTTTTAAAGTCTCAAGTGTTTAATTATGGTGTGTGGCATTCAAATATGGAACTTAATTAACTCAGCTTTGATCCAGCCTCCTAAGTTCACAGAATGGTTTGTACTGAAGGAGACCTTAAAGATCACCTAGTTTCAACCCGCTGGAATGGGACATGGGCACCTTCCGCTAGACCAAGCTGTTCCTTCTAAGGTACCAATTCAATCTACTAAATTTGAGTTCAACTCATCCTGCAGAATGCTATGTGCTTTTCTTTCTTTCTAAAATGCCTCTGTCATTTCTGAACAGTTAGGAGACTGATATCTTTCTGCTTCTCAAGTGCCTTTTGTACTGTCATTCTATTTCAGCAATAGCAACTAATAAAGTAATTTGTTTATTTTTGTAAGAGCTTATTCACAAAAAAAAAATTCAGCAGGTCGTCACCATATCACAGAAAGGCAATCCAAGCACATTGACTGTAAAACCTATGCTCTCTCTCAGAACAGGCTGTTGTGGAAGGCCTAAACAGGCCAGATTAGGACTGAAAATGTCCTGGCTTACCTGGACGTGTTCTTCTGTTCTCCCTATTTCTGTTGTGGAGACAAAGAACCTGTAGCCATTGAGTCTAAGGATCCTGGCTTGCCCAGAATTGTTTTACTCTTGTTTACACCCTGCAACAAACAAGGTGCACACACTTGGCTTGTGCCTGCTTTGTGCAAGGCTTATGTTTTCCCAAAAGCCTATGACTTCACCTAAAATGGTGAAGCTTGGTGAAGTGTCATTCTGATTGGCTAATTTGTGTCCGAAGGCCTATTATCTCTTGGACTACACTGATAAAAGAGATGATCAGGTAGAGACAATGTGCTTGCTTGTGGCTGACGTTACTGCCATTGCCTTTGCCTTATTGTGCTCTCTGCTTTGAATCATAGAATCATAGAATCATAGAATGGTAAGGTTGGAAGGGATCTAAAAGATCGTCTATTTCCAGCCGCCTGCCATAGGCAGGGATACCTCCCACTAGTACAGGTCACTCAAGGCCTCATCCAATCTGGCCTTGAACACCTCCAGGGAGGGAGCAGCCACAACCTCCCTGGGCAACCTGTTCCAGTGTCTCACCACCCTCACTGCAAACAACTTCCTCCTAACATCCAGTTTAAATCTCCCCTCTGCCAGTTTAAACCCATTGCCCCTTGTCCTGCCATTGCAAGACCTTGCAAATAGTCCCTCCCTAGCCTTCCTGTAGGCCCCTTTCAGATACTGGAAGGCTACTGTAAGTTCTCCTTGAAGCCTTCTCTTCTCCAGGCTGATGAGCCTGTCCTTGTAGGAGAGCTGCTCCATCCCTATGATCATCTTCGTGGCCCTCCTCTGGACCCACTCCAATAGTTCAATGTCTTTCCTGTGCTGGGTGCTCCAGATGTGTACACAGTACTGCTGCTGGCAATGTTCTTCCTCACTGCCTCAATGTACATTGTGCCATGTTCTACAAGATTATGCTATGCTAAGCTATAAATTAGCTCTGCTGGATAACAAACCCTGATACTTTGGGCTTACCTGTCTGGAAACTGCCTGCTTTATTAGGAATAGGCACAATTGCCTCCACGTGAGAGGCCAGCTCAGCCAGCGTGACATTGTGGCTTCTACACATCTGCCAAGACCTACAAGTCCTCCTGGCAAGACTGGGAAACCCTGGAAGGGACATACAGATTGTCCAAAGGAACCAAGATAAGGTCAGAGATTGCCTCTGTTCCCCAGCACCCTGTAAATTCTGGGAAAAATCAGAAGCCTCAGTGTCTGAGAAGACACCAACAGAACTCACTGCAAGTGTCTGGGTATTGTTTGAAACTGTAGTTCATCCTGGGGAATCTGGACTAACATTTATGAGTAAATACTCAAAAGCCTCAAAGCAAACCTTTAACAAAACTCTACAAGAAATACTCTAATCGAATCCTTCTGGCATAAGCAGAAAGGAGCTCCTTGAATCCACCTCGTGGGCAAGTGGTATAATTGCATTATTGCTAGTTTTTTGTTCTAGATTCAGTTATTCCTTTATGTAATGCTTTTCATAACCGTGCAAAGAACCTAATTATTATTTAAAATAGTGTTTGGAAGTAGCAAGGGTTGTGAATACCAAAATTAATAAACAATATTAATTTTGAAAAGTATCATCTCACATTAATTAATTACCCCTCCATTACACAGGCACATAACTACGGCAAAATACATAGAGAAATTACTTTCTAAAGGTTGAGAACAAGGAACAATATCAGAAAGTACCTCTTCCCCTAAATATTGGCTCATAGTTTTCCAGATGAAGTTGTAGAAACTTTCTTGCCCAACACACTTCATTGTGTCTGCTTGACATGTCAAATATCTGCTCAAAAGCAAACTTAATTTTTTTTTTAATGAATTCTGGTACAATTTTGGTTTTATATTTTGTTTATGCAGCACTCCTGAGCTATTTTTGGAAAGAAGAAAATGCTAGCATTACAGAAGATGTTGGGAGAAGAGTTTAACGTTGAAAAGAATCTCTCTTAATTTTGTATACCAACCAAACACTCCCTCTGCAGTACTGAATCTGTTGATATAGCAGTTCTGTCAAACATTTCTAATCTGCTAACACTTCTCATGGGATTAATCTTCTTCACATCTAGCCTTTTCTGCAAGAGGAATACTTCACCCAATCAAAAAATTGTCTGATGACATTGTTAAGGTTAATGAGAAATTAAGGTATAATGCCCAAATGGAGAGCAAAAATAATGTTGGGTTTTTTTGTTTGGTTAGTTTTGGTTTTTTGGGGTTTTTTTGGGTTTTTTTGGTTTTTTTATCCTGATAAATATCGCTGAATTGTACAATGTTTTGAGTTGAAAGGGACTTGAAAGGTCATCTAGTTTCAACTCCCCTGCCATGAAAAGGATGCCTCCTACTAGACCAGGATTCTCAGAGCCTCATCCAACCTGGTCTTAAACACTTTAGGGAATGAGGAGTCCACAACCTTTCTGGGCAACTTGTTCCATTATCTCACCACTCTCATAGTAAGTAACTATCTCCTAATGTCCAATCTAAATTTACCCTTCTTTAGTTTAAAACCACTGCCTCCTCTCCTATAACCACAAGCCCTTATAAACAGTCCCTTTCCAGTTTTCCTGTAACCCTCTTCATGTACTGGAAGTCTGCTATTAGGTCTTCCCCAGAGCTTTCTCTTCTCCAGGCTGAACAGACCCAAGTCCTTCAGCCTGTCCTCATACGTTACTCAATTTTTATTCAAGTTATAGTGCTTCAGACAACAATATAAATTGTCCTGCAAAATTATTTTAATCTTTCTTGCACCCCATTTAAACATTAATCTTCCAGCATTAACAAATGTTATAGTGGTTCTAGCCAAATATTTTGGAGATGAAAGCACAATGTATTGTATCAGTGAATGTAAACTGAAACAGAATACTTGCAAAAATTCAATTTTCAATTGCTCGAATTAATTTTACCTAGGAGCACCTTTTGCCTAATGCAAATGAAAACAAGGTAATAGGAATCACAGTGTTTAGCAGATAAATCTCTTCTGAAGCAGACTAGATTCCCAACTGAATTGCCAAAGTAGAAGATGATGCTGTGCTGTAATTCCATTAGTTAGCTAAAAATGTGCAGAAAAGAACAGGGTGGGGAAGAAGATTCAATATTGCTGTTGGGGATGTAGAAGACTAAGTTTTAAGTAACAGTTTGCTGAATAATGAGTCATAAATTCAGCAGCCTACATTTTAAATAACTCTGAGGATAATAGCTTCAGAAACATGCTGGACATGAACGCTATTTCAGATAAAAACTAGGATCATTTTGCTCAAAGTAGCTTTTTGGTTTGCTATTAATGACCAGCTACCAGAGAGACAGTCTTCCTAAAAATTTAATTTACTTTTGAATGGCAAGCCTATTAAAACTTGCATTTAATTTGTTAACAAGTATCACACTTAAAAGCAAAATTCTAATATAATTAGATATGTATACTAACAAGACAATTTGTAAGTGATCTTTAAGTGTAAAGAACTAGCGTGTTGTAATACAGCCTTTGAAAACTCTACCTGGATCTGTCCAAAAAAGCACAATGAGTGAAAATCTTCTTTCTACTGAAGCAAGCAGGACAAAGTTGAGCCCACTGTTACTGATCTACATGCACCTCTGTAACAGACATTTGGAGAGAATTGAAACCTGAGTTGTATATTTTACAACAATCAGGTATAGAATCATAGAATCATAGAATGGTTTAGGTTGGAAGTGACCTCGAAGATCATCTAGTTCCAACCCCAGGTCACAGGCAGGAATACTTCCCACTAGGACAGTTAGCTCAAGGCCTCATCCAGCCTGGCCTTGAACACCTCAAGGGAGGGAGCATCCACAACCTCCTTGGGCAACCTCTTCCACTGTTTCACCACCCTCACTATAAAGAACTTCGTCCTAGTATCTAGTTTAAATCTCTCCTTTTCCAATTTAAACCCTACCACTGAGAGAAACCTGAAGATTTTTAATAATTTTTAAAAAAAATTATTGTCTTATAAGTGCAAGGAGATCTGAAAGGAAGGACTGAGTATGAAACCTGCTCTGCTCCAGTCTGAGATAGACTAGATTAGTAGGGGGGGCAAAGAGGTATGAGAATTTGTATTAACTGAAATTAGTGTTATAGGTTTAAGACGAACGTGTTATTGTAAATAAAAATTTTCCAGAGAATTTGAGAGCCCAGAGGGGCTGGATACTCCCAAGGGACTTGAACAGGACATTGCAAAATATATTTACCCCATCCCATTGCCCTGCAAATGTCTAGATAATCTGAAGTACAGCTTGCTCTTTCCCCTTCTTTACTCCCTTCTTTTGTTCTGCCTTTGCTTTCTTTCTGCTCACCTTGCTTGGGTTATGGTAAGAAGAGTGCTGGGGAGTGTGGAGAGATAATATTTGTTTGCTGGCATCAGTTTCTAAGATTTGTCCATGGGAGTGTCCAGGGGTATGTGAGATACTGTTGGGTTATGTCTGTGTATGTATATGTATATTACCTTTTATATTTACTTTATTTTTGTAATTAGTCTACTTTTGTAAATAATAATTTTTGCTGAACTTCCAAATTGTGTACAAGTGTGGCTATTTGATAAATCCCAAATTCAATGTGACGCAAAACCTGACACAGCTAAATGGAAGGATTTCCGCCCCCCCTACCTCTACATCATGGATGCACACTTTCTCAAAAACACTCAGGTAAGATAAGTGGACAACCAGCACTGCAAAGTATTTAAAATCATGCACAGTGTCTAAGTTGCTTTGCTCTGTGTGTCACAGCAGGAGAAATTTTGTTTCTATAGACTCTCATCTGGATGTATCAAGCCCAGGATAAATTTTTTATGCATTTCTTCAGACCCTACTCAGTGAGCATAATAATGAGTGATCCTCTGCAACTGAGCACTATTGTCTTGATGAACACACTTATAAATATTATAGGAAGCATGTCTTACAAATGTAAAACTCATATCAAGCTGATGTTCAAATACTTAAGTTATTCACTAGTAAGTATCTTCTGAAAAAAAAGCATAGCACAACAGGAAACAGTAAGCAGTCAGAAAAAGAAAAAAATGAAAGAAAATTCATGTGGATCTGGCATTTTGTAAAAGTAAACACACCCAGGTGCTTTCTAATAAAGAGAGTTGGACCCCTGCTGTGCATATTTTGGGACTTTTCAGGATCACCAAAGCAAGTGGAAGACTTGAAGAGTTTCATAAATATTTGACTTAATTTATAAGGTGGAATCTCGGCCTTGTCGAAGTCGGTGGGAAGAGTCTTTTTGATTACGAAGGAGCTGAGTTTCCAGCGATCATGATTATTTCTGCACCTGACAGATCTGTACAAAGAGTGAGGGGGGTTTGGTGATGGTTTCACATAAATTCTTTTTTTTTTTTTCACACAGTAGCTGTTGTAGAAATCAAAGCATAGAGAAGAGAAATACATATTTTTGTGTCTGATAAAAGTGAGATAAAAGGATAAACACACATGCTTACCTTCTTTAAATCCTTCTCTGTCTTATCACTGATGGAGCCAACACTGAATGTGGGACTGAATGAATGTTGAGAAGTGATGAAATATTTTTTTTAACACGCTTTTTGTTATTCATTGTGTGTTTATAAGTATTTCCCAAAAAATTGTTGCTTTCCTTTCAGGCTTCTATATTTTCCTTTAACTTTCATTTAAGCAAAAACATTAAAAGAAAAAAATGCTACTTAAAAAAATAAACAAAACAACTCTTTCTCATCCAGTGGAGCCTCTCATCAAAATACAGATGAAAAACTCTGGATTTAAAACTATTGCTTAAAATGGGCATACTTCTTCCCCTTTCTATTTTCTCTTCAGTGCTTTAGTCTCCACTGTTGAAGGTGCTGCCTTTTTACTTACATAGGAGCTTTTGTCATGAAGCATAACCTCGTGAGGTAAGACTGGATAGAAACAAAATTAAAAAGTGCTTGAGGAAAAATACTAAGCATGCAGCTGGCTAACCACAAAGGATCACAGGATTTAGAATTTGGCACACACCTTTTATTTACAGCGACGGACTGATTTAATCTACAAGCAGTTGTGGTGAATAGTTTGAAAGTTAAACGATGAAGTACAATTTGTGGCTCTGTGTTACAAAACAATCAAATGTTTAGCAAATTTTTCAGTAACCATTGTTGCTAGAGCTTTAAAAAGTGCTTGACTTTTCAAAGAAAAAGACACACAACAATTATAACCATTTTGATTTCCTTTAACTTGGATATTTTTAATGTAGCTTGAATTTAGCAGGGTAAAATGGATCACTAAAAACTTTTATCTTGAGAAATTGTTGGGGTTTTTTTCTGAACTAGTGATTATCTTTTGCTCATCTTCTCTTGGTTTTCTTGCCATTTCTTGATATTTTTGTGATCAATATCCCACACTGTTGCGTGATGTTCATGTAAGCACACAAATCTCACTTTTCTGAGAAACAGTGAAACCATTTAAATATTAAATGGATTTAAAATGAGCAAATTTCAGGTAATTAAATTATTTGATTTTTGGAGTCAGGGGATGAGTCATTTTCGTCAGGAGTGCAGAAATTTAAATGTCGGGAGGAGGTGGTGTAAGGTAATGGACAGCAAATAATAATGGGTTATGAAAGGTTAAGTGACTTAGGCTGTTAATCATAGAATCATAGAATCATAGAATGGTAAGGTTGGAAGGGACCTCAAGAATAATCAAGTTCCAACCCCCTGCCATAGGCAGGGCCCCCTCCCACTAGTACAGGTTCCTCAAGGCCTCATCCAATCTGGCCTTGAACACATCCAGGGAGGGAGCAGCCACAACCTCCCTGGGCAACCTGTGCCAGTGTCTCACCACCCTCACTGCAAACAACTTCCTCCTAACATCCAGTCTAAATCTCCCCTCTGCCAGTTTAAGCCCATTGCCCCTTGTCCTGTCATTGCAGGACCTTGTAAATAATCCTTCCCCAGCCTTCCTGTAGGTCCCCTTCAGATACTGGAAGGCTACTATCAAGTCCCCTCGAAGCCTTCTCTTCTCCAGGCTGAAGAGCCCCAACTCTCTCAGCCTGTCCTCATAGCAGAGCTGCTCCAGCCCTCTGAGCATCTTTGTGGCCCTCCTCTGGACCCGCTCCAACACTTCCATGTCCTTCCTGTGCTGAGGGTTCCAGAACTGCACACAGTTCTGTCTTGAAAAGTACATTCAATTCACTCCTGCGGTGAATTCTTTACCCATAGATATCATGAACCTCTACACTTATGAGGAACTTCAGTTGGATCATCAAACAGTTTAATATGTACTGGTACATTTTGAATATTTTCATTTCTTGTATGATTTAGTTTGTGGTAGTGTGAAAGGGAGGTACATAAATATCCTTGCAGCACTTTGTCCCTCCCACAGCTCACTTTAGCTTGGTGAATGGGTAGGATTCACTCTTAGCGAGCTTGGCACGGTGGGATTCACATCTCTCTACCACAAAGGCACATCTCTCTACAACCAGCCCAATCCCTCCTCAAAGACAACAGGGACCTGGTAGAGATCCCAGGCACTGCAAGGCACAAGGTAAGGCTCTTGACAGGAGCAGGACCATCTGGCACAGCAGTTCAGTTACTAGACAGATCCAGCAGGAATGAAAATCCATGCACTGAAATTGAAAGAAACTTACATAGCATTAATGAAGCCTACATAGCATTAATGAAGCCTACATAGCATTAATGAAAGCAAACCCAGGTCCTGTTTTGTTTGAAATCTTTGCTGTCTCCAGAGTCCCTCCCAGCTGCACAGCTCTACAAGGTTGGCATGTGGAAGCCTACAACTGACTCAATATTTGCACCCTGCCCAGACTGTTCAGCATGGAGAAGAGAAGGCTCTTCTCTAGTCTCCAAGTCTCTAAAGAGACTTTATTGCAACCTTTCAGTACCAAAAGGGGCCTGTGAGAAAGATGGGGACAGAATTTTTTGCAGTGCCTGTTGCAACAGGACGAGCAGTTATGGCTCTAAAGTAAAAAAAAGGAGAGATCTAGATTTAAGGAAAATTGTTTTTTTTTTATTGTATGGGTGGTAACACACCAGCACAGGATGCCCAGAGCCATGCTAGATGATCCATCCCTGAAACATTGAGGGTCAGGTTGGACAAGGCTTTAAGAAACCTGGTCTAGGTGAAGATGTATCTGGTCACTGCAGAGGGCTGGACTAGATGACCTTTGAATGTCTCTTGCAACACACATATTCTATGACTCTTATAATCCTGTTACACATGATGCTTTTCAAAAGCATTCTTCAAATGAGCAGAAATGATTTATTACTCAAAAAAATTATGTGCACTCTCCAATAAGAGTTTTTTTTTTCCTTTCAGCTGTTTTCTCTGTACTTACACAGGAAACTTGCTGAGAGTACATTCTGTCCCTTCACCCAGGTTATTGATGAAGATGTTGGACAAGACTGGACCCAGTACTGACCTCTGGGTGACATCACTAGCTACAGGCCTTGAATATGCTATTATCTTCCTCTTCTTGTCTAATTCTGTTACAGTTGGTTTAATTTATACAGGAATATTATATCGCAGATTTCTGTAGCTGTGCTAACAAAGATAAATGGAAGCAAAGACTTCAATAAAACTTTGCAAACAATTCCATTATAGCTTGTCAAGAGCACACAGAACCTCAGCTGCAGGTTGTCTCATTTATATGTCAGTTTTGTCAACATCCCTGACTGAAAGTATGGATCCTTACATTTAATCTCTGCACAAAAGAATAAATAGACAATTGGAGTCTGAAGATTTAAAGTGTAGTTTTAGTTCTGACATTTCTTACTGGCATACAAGGTTTAATACAGAAAAATAAAGAAAAAAACCAAAAAAAGAATGAAATATTTCTGAAAAAAAAATATGGAGGGTAAACTGGAATATTAATAAAACATTCAATCAAAGTAGAGTAGAAAGCTTGCATAGTTTTGTTTCTCCTTCTTACACTATTTTCATGCATGTTGCAACAGGCAAATAATGTAAAAAATATTAACTCTAACTTATAGAAGATTTCTACCAAGTTCATAGAATCATGAAATGGTTTAGGCTGGAAGGGACCTCAAAGATCATCTAGTTCGAAACCCCCACCATAGGCAGGGATACCTCCCACTAGGACAGATTGCTCAAGGCCTCATCCAACCTAGCCTTAAATATCTCCAGAGAGGTGTAGTGGAGGAATAATTAATTAACGTGAGATTATATTTTTCCAAATTTAATACTGTTTATCGATATTCAATATTCAGAACTCTCGACACCCTGATCACTAATTTTAATGATAATCTGTTCTTCTCATAGGTCATGGAAAATTTATACAGGTAATAAGAGGATCTAGAAATAACTAGTAATAATATATAAGATTAATTGAAGTTGATTGAACTGGAAGAGAAGGTTGCTGCGGTTAGTGTACCACTTGCGGTCAGTACACTGCTTGTCTACTAGATGCACTCAAGGGGCTCCTTTCTGTTTATGGCAGAAGGCAATGGTGAATTACAAGAGGCTTTAAGTATTTACGCACAAAATATCTCCCGACCCATGGGGCAGGGTACAGCTTCAGACAGTACCCAAACGCTTTCAGGGAATTCTGTTACTGTCTCGTCATCTGCTGAGACTTCTAATTCTTACCAGGCTTCTGGGTGCTGGGAAAAGGAGGCAGACAGTCTCTGATCTGGTCCTGATCTCCTCTGGATGATCTGTGTATCTCCAGGACTTCCCATCTTGGCAGGACACTTTCAGGTGCAGGCAGGATGTCTTGTGATGTGCAGTCTCAGCACAGTGTCACACTGGCTGTGCAGGCTGATCACATGGAGGCATTTAGAACCTGTTCCTGGTAAACTCTTGGAAGGCAGTTTCCAGGCAGTTCAGGATGCAGTGAGACAGCAGGAGCGTGGATACAATGACAGAGCACATTGTGCTCCCTTGTCATTAATGCAGCCTGAGACTAATGGGCCTTTGGACACAGAATAGCCAATCTGAATGGCAGTTAGCCAAGCTTCACCATATTAGGTGAAGCCGTAGGCTTGCTTTATCCTTTATGTGTGTATCTTGTTTACCGCAAGATGCAAATGGTCAGGGTCCTTAGACTCAGTGGCTCCAGATTCTTTGTCCTCTTTCCCACGGTTGCTTCTCCCCATAGCAGGAGGGAGAGCAGAAAAACATGTCTGGGTAAACCAGGACATGTATAAGCCGGCCTACCATGATAGGAGGGACCATCCACAACCTCCCGGGGCAACCTGTTCCAGTGTTTCACCACCCTCACTGTAAAGAACTTCCTAACATCTAGTTTCAGTCTCTTTTCCTCCAATTTAAACCCATTATTCCTCATCCTGGCATTACAAGACCTAGTAGAGTTCCTCCCCTGCCTTCTTGTAGACCCCCTTCAGATACTGGAAGGCTGCTATAAGATCCCCTCGAAACCTTCTCTTCTCCAGGGTGAAGAACCCCAACTCTCTCAGCCTGTCCTCATAGCAGAGCTGCTCCAGCCCTCTGATCTACTTGGTGGCCCTCCTCTGGACTTGCTCCAACACTTCCATGTCCTTCCTGTGCTGAGGGCTCCAGAACGGCACACAGTACTCCAGGGTCTGACGAGAGCAGACTAAAGGGAGAGAATCCCCTCCCTTGACCTGACACTATTGTTTACAGCTTCCTGCTATATAGAAATAGTGGGGTTTCTATTTTTGGAAATTTGTTATAACATCTTGGTTTTCAGATCTTTTATGATGGTCATGCTTATGACCATATCTGTATAAGCTATTTTTATTGCAAAATTCACTAAGTTACACAGGAATTTGAAATGGTATCTTGCAATGGGTACAAGGGGATATTCAGCCTAGACTCACAGATAAACTGTTAAAATCCTCTTTTCACCCTTTTCTTTCTGCTTGGGAATCAGTTTGTGGGGTTCAAAGACAGAATAAATTACTTAATTGGGCAAAAAAACTGTATTTGAATAACTTTTTAAGACTGCCAGTGCAAATTACTAATTTCTCATTTAGTCTGCTTTTATATATCTTTGTAGGGCTTATAAAGAAATGTCAAACAAACAAACCCCCAAGCCAGACATCATAAATCCAGTGCACTGTAATTATTAATCCAAGGAATTTGATATGATAATTAGAAGATCAAGCTCAGATGTAGGACTGAATTAAATCACAGACCACTGAATTAATACATTTAGCAATCAAATAAGTAAGTTAATACAGGATGCAGCCAGTTCTTACCAGTTTTACCACAGAAACGGAATTAGGTTGTTCAATTCCTCATGCCCAATAGAAATAATCTTCTAAATTTACTTTTATAAAGAAAGATTCAAATTCATTTAATATTCAGCCCTCAAGTCAAATGGAGATGTTGTTTATTTATTTGTTTGTTTGTTTGTTTATCTTCTGAAAATGCCTCATGTACAGGATACCTTCCTGCTCCCTTTTTGCTTTTAATTCCTATTCTGTTTGCATTCTGCCATGCTGAATCCATGAGTCAACTGAACAGGAATATTTTCCAGTGGTAAAAAGATCAACCTTTTCCAGAGGTAAAAAGATCAACTTCTCTGACATCTCATGCAAACATTTAAAGAGAAATCACAGCTGTGGTTCACCAAGCAGAACGCCTTTAATTTCCTAGTGCTACAAAATTTTTCTTAGTTCATTCCCAAGTACAAGGATTATTCCTTGGAGGAAGAAAGGCTGAATAAATACACATGTAAGAATATTAAGGAAAGTGCCAGAAATAACACATAAAAATATGGTAAACTGGAAGCAAGGATGAAAATTGTTACGCATCGTGGCATTTTGGAGCATGTGTTATTAGTATCTGTGAAGTAGTTCAGGAAGACAACATTTTTGTCCCTTTGGAGATAAAGGCTGCATGATATTTTCTGAAAAACTTGTTATTACCTTAGGAACCAGGAAATCAAGCTTCTTTGTGTAAACTAATCAATTATTAAAAAATAAAATCATTTGACAATGACTGACGTTTGCCTCCATAAGGTAACTAATTTCATCTGAGAGTAATTTCATTTGAGAGGAATACCAACTAAGTTTTGTAGGNAAGGGGCAAATGATGACAATATTTGAGTGCAGCTTGCAAAAAAAAAAAAATTAAAAAAAAAAATTAATGGAATACAGTAAGTCCCAAAGGTTTAATCTAAGAAATATAAAATAAGTTTCAGCTGGGATCTTTTGCATTTTAGCATATTCACAACGTCACTAATTTAAGCCTTGTTGGTATGATATAGACTGGAACTCAAAGGAATACCAGCTGGGAAACAGGATGCTGAGTAAGCTGCAGCAGAGTTATTCTACCCTTATAGGAACTAAATATAAAATTGGATCTCATAAGGTAGTTTCTTCCCCCCCCCCC
>VWZE01025973.1:69429-79789 GCA_013396675.1 Eubucco bourcierii | reverse complement strand
GGAGTTTCCCCCCCCCCCCCCCCTTAAAACTTATGGTTAATAGCCAATCAATGTCTTAGGTTGATTAGTTAATTATGTTGAGAACAATCTACATAATTAACTTACTGTAATTGGTGTTTCTATTATTCTGGTTTATTTTCTTTTATAAGCCATTAGCTTTATTAGCACTACAATTTTCATGCCAACAGGCATATTAGAATATCTACACTTCCTTGCAGTTAACTACTCATGTTTAAGACATGTGTAACTGTAACTGTTTTGAAAAAATAAGCACAATGTAAGAGATTCTGGGACCTGATATTTCAAAATGTTACCAAACTACTTACTTCAACTACAAGAAGGAACTGAGTGAGCTCTGGTTTTCTGGAAAATATTTCTTATGTAACTTGTAAGATGAAAAGTGACTTTTAGAGGATGGTGGTGGTCTCCTCTCACAGGTGAATAGTGATAGAACAAGAGGGAATGGGTAGATTTAGACTGGACATTAGGAAACAATTTTTCACAGGAAAAGTGGTCAGGCATTGGAGTGGGCTTCCCAGGGAGGTGGTTGAGTCATCAACTCTGGATGTGTTTAAAGGGCGTTTGGATGTGGTGCTTGAGGATATGTTTTAGGGGTGAACTTTGTAGAGCAGGGATATCAGTTGGACTTGGTGATCCTGAGGGTCTTTGCCAATCTGAAGGTTTCCATGACATTGTATATTCAAAATCAGTTGATATTAGTTAATTAGAAGCATTCTATGGCACCGTGTGTTTACAGTTTGCTAAGAATAATTGTTTCTCTCTCTTATGTATCTACCATTACTACAGGAAAGTATTATTCTTCTAATAAGCCAAAGTCTTGGCTACCAAATTGTTCTTTCCATTTCCTGCATTTATGGAAGAAAACTGAAAAAAAAAACCCAAAAAACTTCCGTATCTTATTATCCCAACAATACTACACGCTGGGCTTCTAAAAAGCATATCTGGCACTTTTTTTGTGAAAGAGCTCCACTTTCTTCATGACACAAACAGATGTAAGCTTGCCGAGCCTTGCAAACCACACAACAGGAGGCTGCACTGCCATGCTGCCCAGCCTGGTAGAAATCAAAGCCTGAAGATGAGCTTCCTGATATTGACATTTATGGTGTGCTAACATGGCCACAAGGCTCCAGGTGAGGTCTATGCACAGTTATCAAGTTTTCCTCTGCACACAAAAGGCCCATAGATAACAATGTGTTTACCATTCTGTCTTCATGACCTCTCACAAAGGCGAGCCAGATACACTGTTTTAAACAGAATTAGAGAATAAGAATAAATACAAGAATAAAAATAAGAATAAGTATGAAAATAAGAGTAAGAATGAATTTATGAATAAGAGGCACTGGAACAGGTTGCCCAGGGAGCTTGTGGCTGCTCCCTCCTTGGAGGTGTTCAAGGCCGGGTTGGATGAGGCCTTGAGTGTCCTGTACTAGGGGGCCTATGGCAGGGGGTTGGAACTAGATGACCTTTGAGGTCCCTTCCAACCTTACCATTCTATGAATCTATGAATAAGGCTTAAAGCAAGGGCGGTTTGAAAAATCGCTTTTCTGAAGATCTCACAATATCAGACACAGCAATTACTTGTAAAGTATTGTTAAGAACAAGACAACTAAGAATTCCTGTCTCTTTAAAGAAAAATGCTAGGGAATTTTAACTGGAAATATTTCAAACTTCACAATTTTAATTAGAAATAGGAATAATAAATAAATCTGCACTTACTACCAGACACAACTATAAATAAATGTTACCATATACTCATGAATAATTGTGATTATAAACCCACTAGAGTAATTATTTCTTTCCCAGAAAGCATGTCTAAATAGAAATAAATTCAAGGAATGTATGATCTGCTTGTGGATAAGCCTTGAACAGAAGGAGAGGTTAACATTTTTAGCTAAATTATGCATTGCAAATGGCTCACTCGGTTTTGTTTCATTTGCATAAGTGGCCCTGGTTCAAAAACTCATTGATTGCAATGGAAACAATTTTGCTGGCTTATTTATTTATTTATTTGTTTATTTGTGTGTTTGTTTGAAACCATAGGGCTCAAAATTGTAATGTAAGGGGGGAAAAAACAATATGCCCTTTTAAAGACCACCTTCCTATGCTTAATTAAAATGGCAACATGACTAGTTTCCTAAATTGAGTTTTATAACTGACCATCTGGAATAAAGAAGTTAGAATTTCACTGGAAATGGAAGATAAACAATTTCAAGTTGCAGATGGACATTCTCAATACTAAGACCCAATGTTTTATCCCCTTCAACTATTGCTTTATAAGAGTAATTTCTCTGAGTAGCAGCCTTTGGATAACTGCTTTAGGAATAGTCAAAGCCTAAAAAACATAGGCTGCTAGTTGGTGACTCTGCTTTTATTTAAGGAAGTGGTAATGACTTGCCCAAAGGTTTGCAGCAATAGGTTGTGAAGTATGGAAGGTGTAAATTTTTCTGGCTGATTTTTACAACTTGCATCTATCAGCAGCATTACTCAATGACTGCTGTTCAAAAATTGGTAATAACATCCTTAGTAGTCCTATGTAAAGCAACAGCCACTGAAATACAAAGTTGACCATTCTACAAAGTGGTGATGTATCATGTATAAAAACAAGTCAGCAAATCAGATGTCTATTATTTCTCATTCAATCAAATAAATCAGAATATGTTATAGCTTGACCTAGGAAATAAACTGCAGAACTTCATTTTTATTTCATTAGCTGACTACAACAGTGACAAAATAAATCAGATGAATAATTTTATCTGCATAAGAGTTGTGAATGGGATTTTGCTATTAATTATTTAAAACTGAGACGTTCACAGGGGTGTTTAGAAGTGCAGAGCTTTAAAGAGATACTTCTTTACTACTACTACAGATACTTCTACTACAGATACAGATACTACTACTACAGATACTTCTACTACAGATACAGATACTACTACTACAGATACTACTACTACAGATACTTCTTTTTATTTCTATTTCTTGGCTTTGAAATATTTTTACACTGAGTTGTTGAATAGTCACCTACTTGTCATGGTGGAAAACTTTACTGTCAATATGGTCATGGGTAATGAAAATATGAGAACATTTACAAGGCTCAACAAGATTTCAGATCCAGTGTGCAGGGGTTTAAAAAGTCCTGCTGTCATGTTAATCTTGTCAAAGAAGTATTCATTCTGGAGTGGTTGTTACCACTGGTATATGTTTTCTGTAGAAACATTGCTTGAGTTATCACCCTGGGCTTTACCTCTTGGAAAATGCAACTATTTTTTCTTTGTATCTTCCTAATTTAATTAGTCTTTGGTTTTGGTGTTTGTGTTTGTTTGTTTTGTCATTGTTTGTTTTTTTTCCCCAGATTGTATTGTGACTACTTAATAAGCAACCTTCACATTTTTGTATGGAAGTAAAGTTGAATCATTTGCATATGCCTTGCTTCCCAAATCTGGCACAAAGTCAGCCAAAGCAGCTGAACTTCTGTGTGTAAAACTGAATCCTTCATCTAATTTAGATATTTTTTAATAGAAGAATTATGATCAAATATCCTTGAGGAGTTATTGCAGTGCAATTCAATTGTGCCCTGTTATTTTAACCTAAAGTGAGATCTGGATATAATTTGCAGTTTAAATGTGCTGTAGGCTTGAGTCAAAGTACTGCTACACAAGAAAAACTTACTTCTTGAACATAAAATATTTTTCTCTCTTTTAATCCACATTTATAAGTGAGCAAAAGGGTATTTCTGAGGGTTAAAAGAGTAATCTAAGTTTTAGGACCATTGTATTTATTTTTTTTGTCCATAGAGGGTTTTTTCCTAGGTAAACTTGAGCAAATTACTGATATCTTTTATGTGTCATTGATTTAATCTCATAAAGTCAACACTTTCTTATCTAAAAAAAGGATTTAAGGAAGATTAATATATTAAAAGTTTTGACTAATATAGTTAATATAATAGGAATAGTTGTCTTAAAACCACTGGAGACAGATATATTCAGAAAAACAAATAGTGTTTAAACTTCAACTAAAAGCATTTAAAAGACATTATGATCATTCATTTAATGTTACCATAACTTAGGTGTTAGGTCGATGATATTGATTGCAGCTGTGACAATGTAAGAATACAAATAATGTAAAGTTGTAGGAAGATATAGTATCTTTTTTTTTTTTCTTTTAGATCAATTGGCATAGCTCAAGAAAATAGCCAAGCATTTGTTTCCATAAAATCTTCTGTTATCCATCCAAAACTAAAGCAGCAACCTCTAAAGCAAAGTACAAGTTTTAGAACAAATGCTGTGATTGTTACAAGATTAATTAATCAGATCACCTGAAAGAGAAGATTTGATACCAAAATGCTATTTAAGAAGTAAGATGAGATAAATTACCATAATACATAAAAGTGTTATCTCTAGAATTTACAATTTTGGAGAGCTGATGATACAATCTTATTTTCCAACCTAATCTTTTGATGGTTGCATATTTTGATTCTTTATTAAAGAAAAGAAAAAAGAAAAGAAAAGAAAAGAAAAGAAAAGAAAAGAAAAGAAAAGAAAAGAAAAGAAAAGAAAAGAAAAGAAAAGAAAAGAAAAGAAAAGAAAAGAAAAGAAAAGAAAAGAAAAGAGAAAAGAAAAGAAAAGAAAAAAGAAAAGAAAAGAAAAAAAGAGAAAAGAATAAAACCCCCTGTTTTCTCAAATCTCAAACAAATACTGAGATGACTGAACTGGGGTGACTGATGTTGTTTTTGGAGATGTTCTCTTAGTAATGATTAGGTTCCTTAATGCTGATTAGGTGCCTAAGAGAATGAGGACACCATGTGGTGGCCTTCCAGCACCTGAAGAGGGCCTACAGGAAGGCTGGGGAGGGACTATTTACAAGGTCTTGTAGTGACAGGACGAGGGGTAATGGGTTTAAACTGGAAGAGAAGAGATTTAAACTTGATGTTAGGAAGAAGTTCTTTATAGTGAGGGTGGTGAGACACTGGAACAGGTTGCCCAGGGAGGTTGTGGCTGCTCCCTCCCTGGAGGTGTTCAAGGCCAGGTTGGACAAGGCCTTGAGTGACCTGTACTAGTGGGAGGTGTCCCTGCCTGTGGTGGGAGGTGGGAAATAGATGATCCTTGAGATCCCTTCCAACCTAAATCATTCCATGATTGCTTGATGATTTTGATGATGCTTGATGATTTTGGTGATTGTTTGAGTGCGTGCCAGTGATTTCCATTATTATATGTTACTTTGAGCATGTTTTTAGAAGAGAATGGCCATATTATGAACCATCCAAACAGCTGTATACAGCTGCTCTAAGTAATTGTATTGAACTGTCCTTGACTTGTAAAAATAGGGAATTATCAACTAAAAATACAGGATGTAAAGTTTAGCATACTCATGTAAGAGCACTGGGCTTAGCCAAAACTATTAACCAATCAGTACATAGAAAATTTGCACGCTGGGCTTGTGGACAAAATGGAGCAGTCAGTAGAAACTTGTGTGGTGGTGTGCAAGGAAGAGGGTTTCCCTAAATATGTAACCTGAAATCATGCATTAAATGGCTTCACTTGGAATTCATATTGGATTGCAGTGTGGTCCATTGAGCCTCTGGACACGTTACAACATGCTTGCATTTGTTGCTCAGTTATAGTCAGGTTTGCTTGGGTGCCTGATTTTGGAAATTTTGTTTGTGAGGACAAGTTGAATTCTGAAGTTGAGAGACTGAAGACCAGTTTCCGGGAAACATTGTTTCCATGGAGGTTCCATGTTAATTGCCCACTTGATTCCAGGTTCTAGGGTGAGCAAATACCTTAGAAAAATTGCAAGCAAGTTTAACACTTGTTTGTTTGTATTCTGAAGCCACTCTCTACAAGGTATGGTCTTTTCTCTGTAAGAGTCTGCTTGCTGGATAAAATTCTCATCTAAATTTTTGAGATGGCAATCCTAATAATGCTCCCCAGAGCACACACGTGTTTTCCTGAGGGCCTTTTAGTAACTTAATATAGTATTATTGAGATAGTTTCAGTGAGTTATTACATGTGAAATAAACATCAATGATAGTGGATTTTCCTACATATTGTGAAACAGCTCTTAAAACTCAGTAAAAAAAAAAAATAGATGTATCTATGTATAAAGGAAAAATAAAAATCTATAAATATATACAGAATTACAGAACCCTAGAGATTGGAATGGACCTTCAGATATCATTGAGTCAAACTTCCCTGCCAAGACATGATCACCTTGGGCAGTTCACACAGTAATGCATTCAGGTAGGTTTTTAAAGTCTCCAGAGAAGGAGACTCCACAACCTTTCTGGACAACCTGTTCCAATGTTCTGTCACCTTCACTGTAAAGAAGTTTCTCCTCATGTAGAGGTGAAACCTTCTCTGTTCCAATTTGTAACCATTGCTTCTTGTCTTATCGCTTCTACGTATAGATATAAATATGTATGTTATACATATAAAAATAAATACATATAAAATATGTATAAATATATAAATAAAAATAAAGTCAATTAAACCCCCAAACTACAAACAATGTATTTATAAATATAAGTAATGTGATAAGCACAGAAGAAGTCTGGAGAGAATAGACATCCAGTTCTGTCAGTATTTTGCCACAGGCAAATTTATCCCAGCATTGTCTAAGCCATAGATAGTGCAGATGATCACGCTTCTATTAAACTAAACATTAGACATTTCAGTCAGATTTTCTACTAACCTCTTAGCTCTGTTTATCATAGATCCTTCCACTACTGGGGGAGGGGGGGAGTTTCAGTTCTGTAAAATTATTGAAGTGAAAAATTAATTTTGTCTTAATTTACAACAACCTCATACTCTCCACACCACAATTTCTGTTTCAACTAACGCTGAAGCAGAAGCTATAAAATTCATCTCAGGAAAACTTACCTGAAGAGATATTGCACCCAGATGCCATTACTCTGAAACGAAGACTAAATTATGATCTGAACAAAAGCTGTTGCAGCAAGATTTGGGGCCGTGGTTCCTGATAAGAATCAGAAAAAACACTGGGAGAAAACCAATTACCTGAAACCTCAGGAAGCTCCATTTATTTTGTTTTGCTTGCCCCCTTCCCACCCTTCTTTGTACTGGTTTCTCTTTAAGTGTTTTCATTTGTGGAACACCTGATTCCCTTCTACTCTCAGCATGATTTGGTATATATGTAAGAAGGCTTAGGCTTAAAGCTTACTACTTAAATCCTACTCTTGATAAACAATCAGAAGTATATATTCTAAAACGTGAATTGTTTTAGCCTCAGCAGGGTAACATTTATATGTATGATAATTCTTGGGAGTGTATTTCATGCTACTTCCTATTTAGTTTTAGAAGAAACTTCTGGAGGAAATATTTCCTTATTACTCCAATTTTAAAGCCAGAACTGCTGGAATTTTACACAGTCATTATCATGAGATGGCAATGAAAATAGTATTAAACTTCAATAACTTTTAATCAGTCAGTTACATAAGATTAATTCCCAGATGAAAATCACAGATTAATGTGCATGGAAAATCTGCAATGAAGTTGTTCTACTCTGTGTAAGGTTAAGAGTATCTGAACAACTTATCTATTATCTGAAGTACTTATCTGTCAAAAGATGTTTGTTTAAAGAAAACAGCAAAAAACACACAAGCCAAACCAAACAAACAAACATTTACAAATAAATGTTTGTTACCTGGAATTCCAGAAACACTGACTCTAAGCTGGTTCCCCAAGAGAATCTTTGTCATTGATATCTTTCTGGTGGAAAACTGCTTCTTTTTTTTTTTGGTAATCATTTGTTGTTGTTTGGTTTCATTGTTATTGTTTCTTTTTAACAAGTGGAGAGACATTCTTGTGTCAAAATTGCAGACATCTACATCATTTCACACAATCTACAGCACTATGTACGTAAGGCTGTGCTGCAGCAGCCTTGTAGCCATAATAGTGCTGGCTGACTATGCCCTGACTTCGCCCCAGCCCCACAGGCTTTCTTCAACTCAGATTTGTCACATAACTAGGGACTGGCTCTGGAGTTCTTTGGTAGCTTATTGTTATTCAGATCTTATCCTGACTTGACCTCTTTCATTGACTCTAGAGGAATCTCATTCCTACGGGTTTGCCTTGTAAGCTGGTCTCCTGACTTGTCTGGATGGATCCCGAGCCTGTATCACTACACTCTTGGGGCTGCTGGATGAGGCCCTGCCTGTCAACTCTCATGAGCATTCCCTTCAGTTCCCAGCCACCCAGCTCCATCACCTATGGAGCAATACCTTCTGAAAGCTAAACTTCCCTGTGGGTTGCGAGCAAAAGCTGATGTCATGACCTGTGCTTATTTAAATGTTTGTATCCGAATAAATCAGAAAAAGTGATGTGAACATGGGATTCTGGTAGGGATTTCTGTCCTTTTTATTATTTTTATTTTTTTTTTAACATTACATGCTTATAAAGTTAGAAAGAAAATACAATGACTGGGTTAAGGTGGGTAATTAGTTCAGCTACACAAAGGAAAATCTAGGTTAAAGCTTTGTCTTTCTATTTTCTCAATTGAAACTTAGTGACCTAACCACACATTGTGCTCTGTGATGCTCCATTTCCTCTTTGGAGTACTTTATACAGCCTATTAATTACATACTTTTTTAGAATAAAGTATACCCTCCTTAGTCATGAGTTATTCATATTTTGCAATTTAGCTTTGATTTTAATTAGGAAATTAAGATAGGCCAGAGATTCAACTAGCTGGGAAAATTTGCTTAAGAATACAGATTGGAATATTTCTGACCTTAAAAAATTAGTAACAGAAAATTAACCAGGAGAGTCTTTCCTAAACTTAATGCAGGTGAAGTTTTACAAAGGCAAAGGACAGATGTTAATATATGAAATTTGTAGGAAAGTAACCATTATGTCTAAACAGAGAGAGGAATGTTACACAGTCTCACCAAGGGCAAAAGGCAGCCATAACCTGATCAATCTTACCTCCTACAGACTTAGGATCGGCCTGAGACAACAGTTATTAGGACAAAAAATGACTTACCAGAACTGTTCTTCTAGAAGACTGTTATTGACTATGACTACAGTCTTAATGGAATTTTGCTATCTATGTTTTAATAGTTTTCTTTAGAATGAATATCTTGTATTTTGTTAATATCATGTTTTTGATCTCTTCTCCCAGGCAATCAGGGACAGAATGAGAGAAAACAGTTCCAAACTTGACAGGGCAGGTTTAGGCTGGATGTTAAGAAGTTGATCTTCATAGAAAGAGTGATTAGAATTGGAATAGGCTGCAGATGGAGCTGGTGGAGTCACCTCCCCTGAAGGTGTCTAAAAAGAGACTGGATGTGGCACCTAGTGCCATGGTTTTAGTTAATTAGATGGTGTTAGATGATAGATTGGACTTGATGATCTTGAAGGTCTTTTCCAAGCTGGTTAATTCTGTGATTCTGTGTGATTCTCACTTTCAACATTTTGGTGTCCATTATTTATAGCTCTCTTGATTCCATTATTCATTGAATACAAAATGGTAAAATAATAAAAAACTAGGATATTCTTCTGTATTGTTCTTTATTAAATGGATGACCACACTTAAGGAATTTCTTCATGCATATGAAGCAAGCCCTGGCAGAATTAGCCTTCTGAACATCTAAGAGGACCAAAGTCTAAGTCCAAGAAGACCAGCTTAGCTAATTCTCCATTTGGGCTGCTGGTTTCTGTAAGTTTGTATAAAGTATGAAGAAAGTTGAAAATCTCCTTTGGGACTGCAAACACTATTAAATGCTAAGATACATAAAACTGAGTTACTCTAATGCCTGAGTCATTTGGTGCATTTAGTAGGTACACTTCAGTCTTATGAGTCACAACTGATTATTCATAATCTATGAATCTGAAGTATAGTGTGTCATGGCTGCATTTCACCAAGTCTGATTGTTGTGGTGACACATTTCACTTGGTTCCTCCCAAGAGAAAGCTGTAGCCAGAAATACTGGAAATTCTTTTTAAAGATGTTTGTCCAACAAAGCATCATTGGAAGATGGTGTCATATGGAAATGATTTCCTTCTTTTGACCCTCTGCCTCTTTTGTGCCACTCACTATGGTGTTTGTAAGCCCTGGTTGGCAAACCTGCATTGAATTTGAAGAACCTACTAATATAAGGCACTGTTTTCTATTATGTATTGCTGAAAAGTCTTTTTTTTTTTTTTATATTGAGTATTCCTTGAAAAGTCAGATACAGCATAACTGCAAAAGGTCCAATGATTTCCGAGCTCATTTGCTACTAGTTTTTTTAAAATATAATATACTTAAAGAGATTCATAGAATGGTAAGGCTGGAAGGCTGGAAGGGACCTCAAGGATCATCTAGTTCCAACACCCTGCCATAG
>VWZE01025973.1:30710-69081 GCA_013396675.1 Eubucco bourcierii | reverse complement strand
CTCCCCTGCCCTGCTGGCCACACTGCTCTTGATGCAGCCCAGGACTCCGTTGCTGTCTGGGCAGCATGTGCACACTGCAGGCTAATGTTGAGCTTTTCATCAACCCAGACTCCCAGGTCCTTTTCCTCATTTCTGCTCTCCAGCCATTCACCACCCAGCCTGTATTTGTGCTTGGGATTGTGCCTATCCAGGTGCAGGACCTTACACTTTCCAAGCTGGATATTTGAAACAAGTGTAGTCATGGACTGTAAGCTAAGGAACAACAACAAATCAGTACAATTTGTTGCTTATAGACCCATAACATGCTTTTTATTGCAGAGTAAATACAGTAATTCTCAGATCAAAAGCAGGCCACATTCTTAAGCTAAAATCAGTGAAATAAGAAAGGAGCTGAGTATTTGCTTATAGATAGTGGAGTCAGTGTGGACGTCTGTACAAAGAAAAGCTGAATTAATAATTACATTTCCAGTGTAAATATTACTTAGGAAACTGGTAATATTTAGCAATCCATAAACAAATAAGAGTATTATTTCTCCATATGCAATGTCTACCACAATGATTCTCATTAAAGGAAACCATTTCCATCAGAGTTTCCGAAAAATTTTATTTAATCAAGGTGACATCATCCTCATCAGTTAGGAACTGAGAATTCTGTTGATTGAACCACTAAACTTACTCTGCACTGTTCTTTCCGAACTCTCCCCTTCAAAAAGTTGCAACTCAAAATATTTTTTCTTTGTTTTCTTGTGTGAAACTCCAGAAAATCTGTATCACTTCCACACCATTCTTTGAACTCTTTCCATACACTTGCCACTGAGCAATAATGCTACAAAAACCTGTGAAGGGTGATGACTCACCACTTTCAAATTTCAGGCACATAGTAAAATCCTCACCTCCTGCATAGTGAGGGTGGCTATGCTCCCTGCAGGCAAAACTACTTAAAAGAAACTGAGGATAAAGCAACCCCATCAGACGCATATGCTGCAAAGACAAGTAGCTCAGCTCACAGACAAGATACTTCACATATTATTCTGAGATGTCAGTAGCATTTTGATCAGTTGTTACAGAGAAGGTTTAGTCTCCTACATAGATACAATATTTTGTTTCTTTTATTTTTACTTCCCACCTCCTATTTTATAAAACCTCCAACATCATGATGACTACATATTCTGAACATTTAAATGACTTCGTGTGGTAAGTTTAGGAACTGGTTTTTTTCCTTCAAATTGGTGTTCTATGGCACACATCAAGATGAAAAACATGGAAAATTATTTTTATTTTATTAGGTATTTTCAGGAACTTAAACCACACTTCTCTCTCCTTTCGTGTTCAGTTATGAAACTATGCAAAAGAGCTGATACAAGAGACATCTATTAGTAGGCATTGGTATGTCTATAATGAAGATAAAAGTGTTAATTCACGTTTTTTCTTCTGGCTTTATCTGTAGGTTACATTATGCTTCCCAAGCAACCACATCTTTGCTTATACAAGATTAAATTTAATTGACTAAATTATTTTCTTTTAAAGAAATAATTTACATGAATTTCAAGAAGCCTGAGAAGTTCACAATGATAACTGCCCACAGTATTTAATTGATGCTTATGGATTTTGCTTCACAAGGGATACCAATGAATAGCATTCTATAGCTGTTTTTATTTAAACCTAAATATGCAACAATAAAAACTTCTGCCTGAGGCAATCTTTTATTTTCATGTAAGAAAACCTTATGTCTAAAGAATCTACATCTCTTATGATAGACATAATTTCAGACCTGCATATAAAAATTATTTTCTTCTCCCTTGAAAAATATAAACTAGTGGTGTCTGGATCATTTCAGAGTCCGAGGATGAAAATGTATTGAAAATGTTTCAGAGAAAATCCATTAACTCTTACAATATTTCAAGCAAACTTCATGCTCACAAATGTTATTAGTTCAGGCTTCAACACAAGCTAAACAACAGATTCTGCCTATCACATGCTCCAGCCTTAAAAGATTTGAATGCTAAGAACTCCACCTATTTTATTTTTTTAATTTTTAATTATTTTTTTTTTGGCTAATGTGCATATCATCAAATCATTCTGTTTCATGATTTATAAGTGACCAAGCTGTCAAAATGAACACCTGAGGCCTGATTCGTAATAAAGAGACTAACAAACAATCTCCTGCTTTCTTAATTCTCTATACACTTTTTGGAGTCTCTGCACAGCAGCTTCATTTTTGGTAGTACTCAGTATTGATCATTCCTCTGCATACTGAGCACTTGTAAATCTAGCCTCTTCATTTGGCTTGTAAGTGACAGCTGAATTGTTTTGAAAATCTGGCCCTTGTTGTCCAAATTCTCAAAGTGCTTACCCAATAACTACTCAAGAAAAGGTCCTAGTCATGCTGTGACTTGAATTTTAAGAAGTTTACCACAGAAGAATCAGAAATCATTGAGATGGATGCTTTTGTTTAATCATTTTCACTTAGTAAAGTGTACATGAACTCCCCCAGGGTTACATTTGCCTCACAATTTAGGTACCTAGATTATTATTTTTTTAAAATACATTCAGTTTTCTCCTTAATTAGTGCAACTAAACCAAATTACCCATATCTGATTTTAAAAAAACACCAGTAACAGATGAGGACGAGTGGTGCAAGCATACCTAGTGTTTTTATCAAAGAAGTATGTGCATTGCCTTCATTATGGTACTTAAAAGCAACCCCATGAAGGAGGAAGAATTCCATCCTGCCTCATTCCTCTGAGTATCTGCTTGTCCCATTTGGTACACCTGCATCTGGTACATATCCCAGTTAGGTGGTGGGGGTTTTTTTGTTTTGTTTTTTTTTAACATATCATCTGCCAAGGAAAGAAGGGGAGGGCAGGAATAGCTCAGCAAGCAGCTGCTGGCAGAGAATGAAAGTCTTCATGCTGTGTGAATCAAGGACTATATTGTGTGGTTGGCAGCTGACGTAAAGTTTGGAAGCAAGAATCTGCTATTTTAAATCATGAATTCTGAGAGTTGTTTGTATAAACTTAGAGAGTGAATCCTAGTCATACATAGTCAGAGCAGATATTACACAGGTTTAGACAATGAAGGTAAAATATACAGTGTTTTTCTGATTCAGAGGAAAAGGAGAGTCAGTGTTAACATTATTTTGTTTTAAAAATACATTGCAGCAGGACATGGAATCAGCAGGTATAAAGTTTGTCTTCTATGTTTGATGTCTGTATGCTATTGCTGTTTTGCCTGAACTCAGACCAACAAGCTTGCTTCAATTTGCCAGCTCTGTGTCACTGGATGCTCCAGAGAAAATGGCAACACTAAGATCTGCTCTTACAATATCACTTACATAATTTATTTACACTGATTGGTATAGTTTGTGTATTTTTCTTTTTTAGCACATTATTGCTCAGTTCAAATTCATGTAATTAGAGACTAATTGAATTCAACTTAAAGCAACCCAAATTTTGAAATAATAATAGCACAGGCCATTTGAATCTGCTCTCATAACAAGAAATTCTTTTACAGTCCCTAAAGCAAAATTTATGCCATCTAGTATGCATGAGGGGTAGAGGTGGGGTAGAAACTAATTCAAAGAGAATTAATCTGCAGTTCATTAGCAAACACTGATGTTGCTTTTGGGAATGAGGAAATTAGCAGGATTATAAGCAACAAGTGTCTTCATAAACATTTAATTGCGTGTCAAGGATGCACAATATACTATGTAAGGCCATTAGGTAGGATTGTTGCATGCCATAGATCAAGTTTTCAGTTGTGCAACAGATTAGGTTTATAATGTATCACTATTTCTACAGAGACCAGAGCAATTTCACAGATGTCAGCAGGTCTGGTGAACTGTAATAAGAAGTGAATTAAAGAATAGTTTCTTTCCTTATCTTTGTAGACTAGGCATCCCACCCTGCAGCTACAGCCAGACACCATTATCAGCTGAGACTCCTGGTAAAGACAATAAACCAGCATTAGACAATGAAGTAAGAGGTTGAAAGAGAAGATCTCATGCATCAGTCTGTCTAGGCTCTTGTCAGGTCATGTGTGGCTCCGTGCAAATGCAAGCAGTGATGTGAAAGAAAAAGGGAGGCAAGCCTGTTGCCAGTAAGTCACTTTCCTTAGATGTAGCAAAGAGTTTGGCTACCAGGGGAATCAACTTAGATATTGGTTCCTGTGGGGGCTCATTAGGCTGTATAGAAGGCATCCTGCAAAAGCTTTGAATAACAAACAAGCCTGGCAGGCAGAAATCATTGTGATGCCTGTGACTACTCTAACTAGTCTCTTCTAGCAGGGTCACTTGATGGGATACTATAAAAAGCATGAAGGGGATTTGGGAGAGCCACGTTGCTTAGAAACTGACTCAACCTTTTTTACCAGGGAAAAAATTTCCACACTCAGAACTCTTCAAAGCCTTTTCTGTTTCTAGCATGTTAGAGGTTGTATTTCGGATTCTAATGCCAAATGGGATTGTAGATGCTACAGCAGACCAGTTGTTTGTAAAACTTGCTAAATACAAATTTCATGAATGTAAAAACCATTGATTTGAGAAAGTCTCACATGAAAGGCTTGAAAGGGAAACAGTTTCACATGCATTTTATGTCTGTTCTAAATTTGATTTGCACTTTCTGCCTCATTTTTATCGTTTGTCAGTTTAAAGGCCTGCATCAATGATTCAGGCATTTGCAAGGTGACAGGAGTGACATGAAAATACACAAATAGATTAAAGTTTCTGCAGCTACAACGGTCTTGATCAATGACTACTGTGTTTCTTACAAATGTGCTCTTGACAAAATTCTCAGGCAATGGCAAATATAAACAAATATAAAATGTATTTCTATGTTTGTATATATAAATAACAAATATAAGAAACACATTAAAGATACTTCAGTATTTTTCAGTTCAGTTCAGTAAAGGCATATCTGCATATGGCCCCTGGAATATTTTGACAAACATTACTCATTACTCAAAACATCTAAACTTTGTTTACAGTGTATTTCTTCCTAGTTCTCTTTTCTTCCAAGGGATGGGGCAGTTTAGTGTGGAGAAGAGAAGACTGAGAGGAGATCTTATCAATGTGTACAAATATCTGAGGGGTGGGTGTCAAGTGGATGGGCCAATCTCTTTTCAGTGGTCAGCAGCAATATGACAAGGACCAAGAACTATGAATTGGAACATGGAAGGTTTCACCTCAACATGAGGAGAAACTTCTCTACAGTGAGGGTGACAGAACCCTGGAACAGACTGCCCAGAGAGATTGTGGAGTCTCCTTCCACTGAGACTTTCAAAACCCACTCAGATGCCTTTCTGTGTGAACTACCTTAGGGGATCCTGCCTTGGCAGGGAGTTAGGGCTCAATGATCTCTGGAGGTCCCTTCCAATCTGTGGTTGGACCTTTCTAAAGTTCTGTGATTCTGTGGTTCTATGAATTTGAAAGGTCTGAGATATTTAGACAATGGTGGTGAGTTAAACACAGTCAAAGAGAAGGCTTGTATATTGCAATAAAAATGGACAGATATAATAATATCTGACAAGATATATTGTTAAATAACAGCACTCCAAATAATCCCCCTGCTTATATTGATCACCGTGGTACTGTCAGGTTCAAAATCCCCTGGATTTGGTGAGGGTGAGAAGACCTTGAAGTAGGCCTTCTAGGGGAGGTATTTTATTTTATTGTCAGTCGTAACTGAATTGACTTTGGACTATCTGAGGATTTTGTTGTTTAAGGAAAGTTCTCACTTTGTTTATAGCTTTAATACACTCCATGTATCAACATTATTTCCCTTTGGATTAATTTTATTTGAACCATATACTACAGGTTTTACAAGAACATTCAAGATCTTATGGATACTTTCACCAGAATAAGCAGCTTGAGGTTGATTCCAGAAGTTATTCTTAAGCAATAAAAACTGTTCCCTTCACCAGAATTTTCTCTTCTATCTCCCTATTTTTAGATTTTAAACAACAGAATTATTCCCCTATTTTTAGATTTTAAACAATAGATTTATTTTTTTTTCAGCTTAAGAACAATAGATTCCTTTTTTTATATAGCAGGTATCTGATGCTTTGTAAATAAAAAAAAAAAAAAAAAGAGGTTCATTTACAGTATTGAGAGAACTTTCAACTTTCAGCTTAGCTCTCAGGGTTGCCTAACAGATTCCTCTTTAGTTGCCTGGAATATCAGTTTGATGAAAGAAAACATTTCACTACTTTGTAATCTAATCATATTCTTCTTTGAGAAGAGAGGAAGAATTATCTCAATAATAATTCACTTTGAAAATTAATTGCCAGAGAAAATATTTAAATATCTGTTCTTTGATCAAGTACAAACTCAGTTTTTGCCCTGTTTGTCTGAAAATGAAGATAGGAATTTATGCAGCTAATCTGGATTCCCAGCTTGAAATTAAATGTATATAAATTATTGTGAACATTTAAATGTTTGAAAACCTCAACCCCTTTTCATATCACATGGTCTGTTAATGTAGATTTGAACACATATTTTTAAATTGTTGTAAATTAATCATATTCCATATTGAAAAGGAATACAGGATCACAGAATTATCAGGGCTAAAAGTGACCTCAAAGATCTTCCAGCTCAAATCCCCTGCTGTGGGCAGGGACACCTCACACTAGATGAGGTTACTCAGAGCCACATCCAACCTGGTCTTAAAAACTTCCAGGGATGTGGTTTCTGATCTGAAGCTACCCACTTTTGTTCCATTCTCCCTAGTCCTATCACTACCTGACAGCCTGAAAAATCCCTCACCAGATTTCTTATAGACCACTATCAGATACTGGAAGACCTCAGTAAGGTCTCCTCAGAGCCTTCCTCTCTCCAGGCAGAGAGAGTTGGGGGGCTGCTCAGTCTGGAGAGGAGCTCCAGCCCTCTGATCATCCTTGTGTCCTTTCTCTGGATGTATTCCAGCAGTTCAGTATCTTTATTGATGATCTGGACCAGGGGATTATGTCCAGCATCAGTAAGTTTGCAGATGACACCGAGTTAGCACCAGGTGTCAATCTGTTGGAAGGTAGGAGGGCTCTGCAGAGGGACCTGGACAGGTTGGATGGGTGGGCAGAGGGCAATGGGATGAGATTTAACAAGGCTAAGTGCAGGGTTCTACACTTTGGACACATCAACCCCAAGCAGTGTTACAGGCTGGGGACAGAGCGACTGGAGAACAGCCAGGTAGAAAGGGACCTGGGGGTACTGGTAGATAGTAGCTGAACATGAGCCAGCAGTGTGCTCAGGTGGCCAGGAGAGCCAATGGCATCCTGGCCTGTATCAGGAACAGTGTGGCCAGCAGGGCAAGGGAAGTTATTCTACCCCTGTACTCAGCACTGGCCAGGCCACACCTTGAGTACTGTGTCCAGTTCTGGGCCCCTCAATTTGAGAGAGGTGTTGAGGTACTGGACCATGTCCAGAGAAGGGTGACAAAGCTGGTGAGGAGTCTGGAGCACAGCCCTGTGAGGAGAGGCTGATGGAGCTGGGGTTGATTGCACTCAGGATGAACTGGATGCAGTACTCCAGGTGGGATCTCACCAGAGTAGAGGGTGAGAATCACCTCCCTTAACCTGCTAGGTATGCTTCTGGGCTGCAAGTACACAGTGACAGAACATGTTGAATTCATAGAATCATAGTATCATAGAATCAACCAGGTTGGCAGAGACCTCCAAGATCATCCAGTCCAACCTATCACCCGGCCCTAGCCAATCAACTAGACCATGGCACTAAGTGCCTCATCCACGGACAGTGACTCCACTATCTCCCTGGGCAGCCCATTCCAATAGTAAATTCTTGATGTTATTAAGAAGATGTTAATATATATCTGAACATGAAAAAAAACCTGCCTATTTTAGACTTGTATGTATTGTGACTGTGCTTGAAATGTGGCTAATTGTGCACAAAAATGGCAAACTGGAAAATGACATACAAGTTCATGGCAACAGGCATGAAATTAGGCTTGACTTTTGTGGAATCATAGAATAGCAAATGGGCTTAGCTTGGAAGGGACCTTAGAGATCATCTACTCTAACCTTCCTGGCATAGGCAGGGACACCTCTCAACTAGACTCAGCTGCTGAAGGCCTCCATCTGGCTTGACCTTAAAGACCCCTGGAAGCAGGTATCCACAACCTCTTTGGGTAGCCTTTTCCAGAGTCTCATCATGGCTGTGATGAAGAACTTCTTTCTAAGGTCCAGTCTAAACCTACCCTCATTCAGATTAAACCCATTTCCTCTTGTCCTATTGCTAGACACCCTGAAGAAAAAACCCTCTTCAACCTTTTTGTAGAACTTTTTCAGGTATTTGAAGGCACTTTCATGAAATCTGAGGAATATAAAAGTTACAAAATTTGAAGGATGCTTTCAGTTTTGATAAGGATTTGATATTTTGATCTCCCATGAGAAAAAATGGCATCTATGACTTGTTTCTTTTAATTCATTATTTATATTACTACAGTGATAGATAATTATCCAAAATAAAATTAAAAAAAGGAACTGATTTGCCTTCTGCTTGCAGAACTCAAAATATGTCATTGGTTGCTAACAATTCTGAAATAAAATGAAATTGCTCTTTTCAGTGCTTGTTCAGAATGCTCAATAATGTGTTGGGCAAAACCAACAGAAATTTACCAACTGGCAAATTCAGGGACATCAGTAAAACTTTCTGTAAGACATGTTTACACACCACTGCACGCAGCATGGGCAATAAACAGGAGGAGCTGGATGCCGTTGTATTACAGGGTAACTATGATATAGCAGCCACCACAGAAACGTGGTGGGATGACTTCCACAACTGGAGTGCTGCAATTGAAGGGTACCAACTCTTCAGAAGAGACAGGTAAGGCAGAAGATGTGGTGGAGTTGCCCTCTATATTAAGGAAACATATTAAATCACACAAATTAATGAAAGTGACGATAGGATTGAGTCATTATGGGTGAGAATTGGGACTAAGGACAGCAAGGGTGATATCGTGATGTGAGTATGCTATAGACCACCCAATCAGGATGAAGAGGTAGATAATTTTTTTTTTATAAGCAGCTGAGAGATGTCTCATGATTGCTACCCTTTGTTCTTGTGGGAAACTTCAACTTCTGGGACATCTGCTGGAAATACAATACAGCAGTGAGAGAACAGTCCTGGAGATTCCTGGAGTGTGTGGAGGATAACTTCCTGACACAATTGGTGAGAGAGCCAACCAGGGAAGGTGCCCTCCTGGATCTACTTCTTGTGAACAGAGAAGAATTAGTGGGGGAAGTAAAAGTTGGAGAAGTTCTCAGGCTCAGTGATCACGAGATGATTCAGTTCTCTGTCCTTGGGAAAACAAGGAGAGGGGTTAGTAAAATGGCTACTTTGGACTTCTGGAGGGCAGACTTCGGCCTGTTTAGGAGGGTAACGGACAAAGTCATTTGGGAAGCTATCCTGAAGAATTTAGGAGTCCAGGAGGGTTGGACTCGCTTCAAGAGGGAAGTCTTAAAGGCACAGGAGCAGGCTGTGCCTGTGTGTCAAAAGACAATTTGGCAGGGGAGGCGTCTGGCCTGGCTAAATTAGAACCTTTGGCTGAACTTCAAGAACAAAGGGAGAGTCTGTGGCCTTTGGAAGAGGGGGCATGTCTCTCATGAGGACTGTAAAGAAGTAGCAAAACTATGTAGGGAGAAAATTAGGAGAGCCAAAGCACAACTAGAGCTTAACCTAGCTACAGCTGTTAAAGATAACGAAAAATGTTTCTATAAACCCATTTACAACCAAAGGAGGACCAGAGAAAATCTCCATCCCCTGTTGAATGCAAAGGAAAACCTAGTGACTAAGGATGAGGAGCAGGCTGAGATGCTCAATGCCTACTTTGCCTTGTCTTTAGCACTGGATCCAGCAGTGCCCTGGACACCTGCCCTCATGAAGTAGGAGTCAGGGAGGGGAATCAGATGGAGGACATCACAATAAATGAGGAGGTGGTCACTGACCTGCTGCACCACTTAGACTACACAAGTCTGTAGGGCTGGATGGATTGCACCCAAGGGTGCTGAGGGAGTTGGCAGATGTGCTGGCCAAGCCACTTTGTATTATTACCAGAAATCCTGGCTAACTGGGGAGGCGCCAATGGCCTGGAGGGTAGCAAATGTAACACCTATCTACAAGAAGGGCAGAAAGGAAGATCCGGGAAACTACAGACATGTCAGTCTGACCTCGGTACCAGGGAAGGTCATGGAGCAGGGCAGCTCAAATGCCATCATGAAACATATAGACAGCAACCAGGGGATCAGGCCAAGTCAGCATGGGTTTATGAGGGGCAGGTCCTGCCTGACCAACCTGATCTCCTTCTATGGCAATGTCATCTGGCTACTGGATGAGGGAAAGGCTGTCACTGTTGTATTCCTAGTCTTTCAAAAAGCCTTTGATACTGTCCCCCACAAAAATTCTTGTAGACAAATTGGCTACTCATGGCTTGGCTGAGCACACTGTCTCCTGGATAGAGCACTGGCTGGACAGGACAACCCAGGGAATGGTGGTCAATGGAGTTAAATTAGTTGGCAGCCAGTCACTAGTGGTGTTCCTCAGAGATTTGTGTTGGGACCACTTATTTTTAATGTCTTTGTTGAGAACCTTGATTCAGACATAGAGAGTCATCAGTAAATTTGCAGATGACACCAAGGTAGGTGGCAGTGCTGATTAGAATGAGGGTAGAGAGGCTCTTCAGAGGGACTTGGATGGGCTGGATCAATGGGCCAACATTAATGGGGTGAGTTTCAACAAGGCCAAATGCCAGGTCCTGTACTTGTGTCACAACCTCACACAACGGTACAGGCTTGGAGCAGTGTGGCTGGAGAGCTGCCTGGTAGAAAGGGACCTGTAATAGACAGGCAGCTGAATATGAACCAGCAGTGTGCCCAGGCGACCAAGAAGGCAAATGGCATCCTGGCTTGTATTAAAACCACTGTGGTCAGTAGGCAGAGGGAGGTGATTGTCCCCTCGTACTTGGCTTTGGTGAGGCCACACCTTGAGTATTGTGTTCAGTTTTGGGCACTGCAGTACAATAGGGATGTGGAAGGGAGAGAGAGTGGGTCCAGAGGAGGGTAACAAAGCTGGTGAAGGGCCTGGAGAATAAATCTTATGAGGAGTGAGGGAGGGAGCTGGGGATGGTTAGTTTGAAAAGGAGGAGGCTGAGGGGGAGACCTCATTGCTGTCTACCTGAAGGGACATTGTGAAAGGCTGGTGCTGGTTTCTTCTCACAGGTAATTCGAGACAGAACAAGTGGGAATGGCCTCAAACTGAGACTGGGTAGGTTTAAGTTAGATATTAGGAGAAAGTTTTTCATGGAGGGAGTGGTCAGGCACTGGAATGAGTGGCCCAGGGAGGTGGTCGAGTCACCGACCCTGGATGTGTTTAAGGGTTGTTTGGATGTGTTGCTTAGGGATATGGTTTAAGGTGAATCTTGTAGAGTAGGGTTATAGGTTGGACTTGGTGATCCTGAGGGTCTTTTCCAACCTGGATGTTTCTGTGATTCTGTGATTTCATCTGTTGAAAGAAATAGTCTAAATAAATTACAATTTAAAATGTGAAGAGCAGAAATGATGACACACTTAGCAGCAGCAGAAGTGGTTGTACTGCTTAAGTTGTGTTAATACAGCAGTAAATATCATCAGCTGAAAGTGGCCCATTTTATATCCCCGAGTCAAGATACTTTCTAAACACAATGGGCATCTATCATTCAAACATATGTAAATGCAGCGAGTCATAGGAATGGAAATATCGCTCTAGAGTAAAGCACAGTTAGAAATTGACATTAGAATGGCGAGATGTCAGGGGCCACTGATTTCAAAATGGCCTTTCCTTTAAACCATCTACATCACTTCTTAAATACTGAGTTATAGAGCTATTCCTGCTGCTCATATTCCCCTATAACCTCAGAGTATTATTACTTTAGATATTTTTGCGGGTGCTTTAGCTCTGTTCCATTTAATGCTCATGGTTACTAATGGCTGCTGCTATGTTCTCCAAGTAGGATAAACTACTTTGACTCAAGGGCAATTTTTGCTTTGCGACAGACTGAAAGATGCTCACCTTTCCCAGCCCCAAGCATGTGCAAGAAGTCACTTAGTATTACACTGCTCTAGACTTGTTCTGTTCGACCAGGGGAGCACTGCAGAGGAAGTAAAAACACAAAGATTCAGATTAGAAATGTAGAACATGTAGGACTACTGAGTGGGAGTAAACATCAACCTAAAGGTTTCTTGAGATACTCAACTCATGACCAAACTCAGTAAGAATCCAGGATACTCTGACTTTATTGATAGATTTTTATTAAGCTAAAATGATAAATTATTGTTTACTTCTCACACATTTTACAGCAAATCTAGAGTAGCCACGAATCTTAGGAATTCTCCAGAGTCCTGTCCTTTTCTTTCTAATCACATCCTTCTCATGCTGAGTTGTTAACCTGATCTTGTATCCCATAAACTTTAAATAACTTGGATTCAATGATCTTCCTTTAGCTTGGTTGTCATATCAGTCTGGAAGACAATATACTCACTGGAGCTTTTGATATGGTGGTGGTTTTTATGAAGAAGATCAACATTTAGCAACTATCATTGACTGCCAGTCTTCACCTTAGGGAAAAAATGTATATTCCTTTAGGTCTCAAGACACAGATGGTAAATAAGCCCATAAAATAAAATTTTTGCTTCCCAAGCCTCCAAACTTTGTTTTCTCTGTCTTACAGCTAGGAAATCAGACTCCAGGAATATGTAGATCGGGAAACATCTGTACAAGTTACTTGACTATAAAATTTACCCACCTGTCAATTTCCTAGAGATAATTTTATTGGATATGGAGGAATGCTAGCATAAAGACATTTATATATATATGTGTGTGTGTGTGTGTGTGTATAAACACACACATAAATAAAAAGATAACACACACACACATATATAAATGAATGACTGATTTTTTTTTCCACTCTGAAATATAGCCAAAATAACTCATTCTGTTTATTTTGCATTATTTTTAGAGTGTATTGTGATTCCATGAGCTCTTATATAGTAGCATTCATTGATAGGTAATGTCTTTGTGGCTTCANATATATAAATTTGGTGTATGTAGACTGTGGGTAAATATTAGCAAACATGATTGAAGGGCAACAATATGGTCAACAGTCAACTGCTATGCAAGTTCTTGTCCTGTCAATCCATCTCAGTCACTGTTTAAATTAAATTTAATGAGATTTAATTTGAATAAGAATAAATGATTTTTATTTAAATGAAAAACAGATGAGATGGTTGTCACGACACTGAAGGATTGTAGGAAAACAGAGCAGGACATATTCTAAGCAGATTAAAAGGAAAAATATTTTCTCAGTTAAAGGATTCTTTTATCTTTTCTGCTTTTGAGGTTCTTGTTAATGGAGGTTGCTCTTTATTATCCACCAGTAAGGAGATTATAAAGTTAAATGCTCTGGTCACATTTTATTGTTTGCATTGTCAAAGAATCAGATCTGTTCTGTTCTACCTTCAGTATGAAAACAAAGATTTCTTAGTAACAGATATGGACAGTACATTGAAGGTGGAATTTTATGTAAAAAGAAAAATATAATGGTGTTGGTTTGAGAATGTTTCTGCCCTTTTTATTCATGGAAATGCTAAGTAAATTCAGATATCACTCAAACTTTCATACCCTTTGTTTCTTCCTGAAAGTGATGTGTGGACATACTGACCTTAGTAGCTGTTTTTGATTTGGTTGGGTTTCATTTGCTTGGGGTTATTTTGTTTGTTTGTTTTGGGGGGTATTTTTGGTTGGTTGCTTGGTTCTTCATTGTTGGTTGTTTTTTTTTAATATACAATAACTGCATATTTTGTATTCAGATATTTATGTTAAAATGCTTGTTTCTACAAAAGATGTCTTTTTCCTTTCCATATGTAAACCTACTTCTCTTCAGTGGTGAAAGCAATTTTTGTCTGCTTCAAACCCAGATTGTTCTCCTTTCTAGTCTTTTATGGTTTATGCTCTGTATTCATAAAATATCTGGAGATGAAAGGCATTTGGATGGTTTCAAGCAATGGTTTGACCACTTATGATTCATTATTGTAGGCTTGCTTGCTTACATCTGAATTTGTCTGTCTTCAAATATAAAAGCATGTCCTATATTTCTCAACCCTGCCCTACTTAGCTGAAAATCACCAATGTCTAAGGAACATTAAAATTGCCCTGTGGTTTGAAAGAGATTATGATGATCCTAGTTCAAGGAACAAACTGTAAATACATTTATATTAGTGAAAGCTAATGCAGGGCCATAGAGATGATTAGGAAACTAGAGCATCTCTCTTACGAGGACAGGATACAAGACCTGGAGCTCTTTAGCCTGGGAAAGAGAAGACTGAGAAAGGATCTTTTAAATGCATGTATTTATCTAAAGGGTGGAGACCATGGGAACGGAGCTGAATTCTTTTCAGTAGTGGTCACCAATAAAACAAGAGGCAGTGAGTACAAACTAGAGTGCACAAGATTTCACCTGAACTTGAGCAGAAACCTCTTTACTTTGAGGATGATAGAGCACTGGAACAGATTGCTCAGAGAGGTTGTGGAGTCCCCTTCTCTGGACACCTGCAAAGCCCATCTGGATGTGTTCATGTGCAACCTGACCTAAGTATACCTGCTTTGGACTACATCTTCAGAGGTCACTTCCATCCCCTACCATTCTATGATTCTGTAAGTCATGTTTACACAAATGAACTTAATTTTCATAAGCAAGTCATTCTTATTCTCTGTATCTGTTCTTGTTTTCAGAAGTATTTTTTTCGTGCATGGACCAACAACCTTTCTTACTGCTGTTTTACAGTCTTATGAAATACCTCCGGCACTTTTCTTCACAGTTCCTGAATATTTAGAGGAACATAATTGGAAAGGAGTTCTGTACAGGAACCTTACTGACCTTTCCTATCTGATTGCCTGAATGCACCATTTAACTGTTCATAAACAAACTCTAAATGTCACTAGGATGTTATTTCTTTCTTGCCCCTAAAATATCCACAGTAATGATAGAAGAATTGTCTGTCTTTGAAGAATACCACATAACCACTGATAATTTTGTATTTCACTCATATCGACTTAAATTTTCCCCTGTGTGAAGTGGTTTGCACAAATTTTAAGAGGCTATTTTGTGGGATTAAAATATTGTGCTTTACTCATTTCTTCCCTGCATGCCTAAACATAATAACTGTTTCAATCTGCATCAAAGTTTGCCTGTGAATTAGGCCTGAAGTTCTTTAACTATACAGATAAAAGAATGCTCAGATGCTACATTTTCCAATGGAAATATTTCCTTTTCTTACCCATTAGAGTGAATTTAATTTACAGTTGAGTTAAAGCTTGATACAGACACCTTCAGTACCTACATACATTACCTTGCTCACATCATAAAACTGCATTGCATCGTTTCAGGAGAAGCTACCCTGGAGGGTGATAACATAGTGAGTGCATCTTAGTATCACCTATTCATTTTCTCTCTGATTCACATTACAACGTTCTGAGCACTCTTTTCAGGATGGAATGACTTACAGGAGGAGTCTAATAAAGGTAAACATACTCAGAAAGAGGGTATTTTGCTTTGTGAGTGTGTTTAGTGTGCTAAAGAGATAGCTAATCTGAACTACTGTAATTCATGTCAAAACGGACTGCAGCAGACACTCTTTCATCGGAGTCTGTGTAGCAGAGTAACAGCTGCACCTTGACTCCTGCAGAATACCAATGTAAAACAATAGTGCAGTACAACAGATGGAAGGGTTTCAGGGAAAATCCTGTGGAGTTTACAATCTGCATCAGACCATTAAGGCTGAGAGAGCCTAGTTCGCAAAATGCAAATATTTTGTCTGAAATCTGTGGTTTGTAATTGGAATAATTTGCACTTGTAGAATTTATAATTAAAAAATTGTGTTTGAAAGACATGTAGATGTGGCAGTTAGGGTCATGGTTTAGCGTTGGACTTGATGGTGTTAGGTTTACAGTTCACTCAATGACCTTAAAGGACTTTCCTGACTGGAATGATCTTTTGATTCAATGAATAAATGATAAAACTGAATACATCTGTGCTATATCTAACACTAAATCCTAACAATCCTTGGATTTCTACCTGGCTGGTTAAGTGACACTGTTTTTTTGGTAACTAGACAGTCTTTAATGCAGGAAATCTAAACTGATATTGCTCCACTCTACGTATTAGTATGCAGAGTTGTGTGGTTCATATCAAACAATTAAGTGATTCAATGTTATCTTCTTTACCGCCATAGAGGTTGAACTTTTGATTTGACACCCTCAAAACTGTCAGGTTGAGCTATTCTGATAGTTTAGGTTTAATATTTAGAAGTGGGGGTATTTTTCTTCTTTTTATTACAATCATTGAAATGACAGTATAACAAATAAAATATGTTTATTCTATTTTTATATATTCACAATATTCATGGATTTAGAGTAACTAGTAATCGCTTCTACAGGAAAATCTCAAGATGGCATAACTATGGTTCTAATGAAAAAGGGTTCTAATGATGATAAGAACATGATGAACTTGTGGAAACATAACAGTGATACAGAAAATGAATTTTTTTCCCCCAATACTCCTGTGTCAGTCAATGACAAATACCCAGTATGAAAAAGAAAGTCTGTAATACAGAGTTCTGCAAGGCATCAGAGGCAAAGCCCTGTGACAAGAATTCTTTGTGACCTGAGAGGGCAGACATTATGTCATTCCTGATCCTTCTTTCATCCACAGGAGGTCCATTATCTTATTCTTCCCAGTGTCACAAATTTTACAATTTACCCTCTGTGCACAGAACTATAACAGCTCCATAGCCCTTTATTTCCTGAGCTACTTGTTACTACTATCTGTGGTTGTACCATGAGAACGTACTGAAAAGGAAAGCAGAAGAAAAAATATTGCTACAGCCACACTAAACCCATATAAATCAATAGACAGGTTAATATAAGTTCACAAACAATAAACCTAGCAATGCTCAGAGCTGAGGCCTTGCAGATTAAATGCAATGCCTCTAGGCTGCTGTTAGAAATACTGTAGTATGAGGCTACAGGGCTACATGAATTAACAAAATATTCCACTCACTCTCCACCCAGCCTTCTGTTAGAGGATATCCTACACCTTCATCACTGTAAAAATAGCCACACAGGATGATTTATTTATTTCAGCAAAAGGGAATTGGTCTTCATTATTCTTATTGATTCTTGCAAAGCACTGTGTTTTTTATAACTGAAGGAGAACCTAGCTTGGTACTCATTATCAGAGCTGCAAGGAAAGAGAGTGCCTATGTTCATACAGTTTAGACTCTTGACTTCACAGATATGACTCTTTACATCTTGATGTAGATGGATCTAAAGCTGCTATGAGTATTTTTTTTTTTTTAAGTCAACAAGGTACGTAATAAACATTAGGACAGAGTGTCAGTTGGACCCATGTTTGATGTAACTCTACTGAAAATTGATTATGTAAGACCTTTCATTTAAGGTTTGCATGGAAAAAAAAATCTCTGTAGATGAGTAAAAAAGTTATTTTAAATCAAGGAAAGTTTATTAGCTGTTAGGTGTTAACTAGGAAAGCTCCAGAATGGATCCATGACTTGTGATATTGTGTTATTAACTACTTTCTTTTGTTTTCTCAATTTAATTTTTTTTTAGTAATCTGTATTAAATTGAATTTCAGAATTCTGAAAGAAGTTAGCAAAATAGACATAATTGAACTGAATGTCCCAGAAGTCCTTTTTTTACTTTCAAATGTAGAAATTATAGAGCTACAATTATTTTATTCTGAGACATCTACCTCACAAGAAAAGTCATTACAAATGCACACAGCAAGGATTTTTTTGAGATTCATTTATTAGTTCTTTTCCTAGCCACAATTCTTGTCAGGAAATAGTTTTTGGCTGTAAGACTGTAAGGGAAAGGACTTTTAATTTCTTTTTATTTTTTTCCCCTGGCAATTCTTTATGCTGACATTTGTAATCTTAAAAGAAATATAGAAATAAGTAAAAATCCATAGACGAAGTGAGTGTTGCCGGTTTTTTTCACCTCAATTATATTTCCTAAATATGATTCCCTTTGCTTTCCCAATGGCTACTTTGGGTATTCTAAAATATTTCACTAAACTAATGTTAGTCGAAACTGGCATTGGAAGGGCCAGAAAAACATTAAATAATAAAAAAACCTGTTACTACAAAGGCTTCTAAATAGCAGAATTCCCCATATAAACTATCAGACCAGGATTTTTGTCTCCATATTTGAATTTCCTTTCATCTGCTTAGTTTATATGAAGTGGTTACCTAGGGATACTTTTTACAAGTAGTTGACATATTGTTTGTCTTCTCGTTGCAACCATGTACATACAATGATCTGAAATCAGATGAAGGAAGTTTTATCCCCCCTATACTCGAGAGGTTGCAAACCCCCTCCAAGACTACCATTTAAATCTCGACTGCGCTGTTGCCTTTAACTGTGCAAGACAGCAAGACAGCACATTTTGTAGATTAAACCAATAAACTAGCAAACATAAAGGAAACAAATCTCATAATTGTGGATTTCAATTAAAGAAAGGAGGATCAAAGCAAACATTCTGCTTGAAATTGAACAGCTGCTATCTGCACAAAATGATAAAAAAACCTAACTCTTCTCCAGCTAGCCATAATTTTTGGGGTGGGGGAAGGAGAAAGGAGAGCTCAGACCCTGCAGTAGGACAGATTGCTTATGCTTCTCACGTCCCAATCAGTAATACAGAAATATTGAGTAATAAATTCCCTGCCTCTCCTGATCTGAGAAGCTCCCACCATCTGTGAAAGACAATTTGTAACAGCTTTAGTATTAAGATTCAGTAAACAATCGCGAGCATTGTGCCAAACAGTGCTATGTTTGAAACAAACAGAAAAAAGACAAACAAAAAAACCCAAAACAAACATAAAACAAAACCACAGCTAATGCCACGACTCTTGTATTGCAACATTTTTCGTTGCAGAGGGTTTCTTTTTTTTTTTTTTTTTTTTTTTTTTTTTTTTTTTTTTTTTTTCTCTTCTTCTTCTTTCCCTCCAATTCAACAAGGGGTGCTGGAGTTCGCATACAATTCAGCTACATCTGTGGTCTGTGTATGTAGGCCTCATCCTAATGTGTTGAATTATTATTGATGGCTGAGGCAGTTCTGCTCTGCTGGTGAACCAATAATGTCAAGGCAGTACCTGCAAGATTAATTATAGGAGAGAATGGGCTCTGGTTTCCAGGGACTGAGACATTAATAGAGACTGAGCATTAGTTTCAGGGGATTCAACAGACAGCTGAACAAATGCCTCAGACAATGTTATACATACTAAATCCTGGCACTTACCTCTTAACAGTACTGGGGGGGAAAAAAAAAAAAGAAAAAAAAAAGAAAAGAGAAAGTTTAGATCAATTGTGTTTAAACTGGGAAAACCAAAAGGCTCTCTAAACCAAATGAAAAGGAAACAAAACAATTCTGAGGTTGCTAAAGCAAGTTAGGCTTTAAAAAAATGTATGTGAGCATAGTGCCCTCTGCAACATACTGAAGAGAAAGGAGGTTAATATTTCTGTGGCATTAGCAGAAAAAAAGAACTGCTCTGTTTGGTGACTGACATGACCTAGGTTTTCAAAATACATATGACATTCTACATATGGAAAAATAAACTGGGCAAAAATGTAGAATATTTTAGGCTGTTTCTTTTGCACCACTGCAGTGGAAATTTGTGCTCCATGTGGCATTTTAGCTGTAGAGAATGGAGAATATGCAGTGGGTGAAGCTGCAGCCATAGCAACAGCTACATAAATTTTCAGGCAATAACAAGGCACATGGTACAAAATTTGAGCAGCATAATTCTTGTACTGGCTTCCAAGAGAAAAGGGTGGAGAAAAGGGAATTGCATGTTTATTACAAAATATTTAAGCAATTGTACCTTCCACCTTATTAAGACTCTGGACATCCTGCATTTTGCTCATGTGATCAGAGGTGCAGGTAAGAGATTAGCTGCAACTCTCTACCTTGTTCTTTAGCATTGACAGGTGATACTCCTCTCTCCCTTTCATTATCTCCTAGACTTGATTTTTAATATATTATTTAACTATGAACATTTTGAGTCTTTTTCTAATTGTGCAATGCTTTTGACAAAATAATCCCAGAATTACTAAAATCCAGAGGCTGGTGCAGGTCACACCAAAGTATAGGTTTATTGGCTAATCTCTGCAATTTTCTTTTGTCAGTAACCTAGAAGAGTTACTAGTGGGGACACAATATATCTAGTAATTTTTTTCTTTAAAAGTAGCCAAAGGTTGCGACGTATAAAAGTGTAGTTCAGTAGGCCTTTATGGTACTTGAAATGAACATGTTTTATTAATTCATGTTGAACAAGGGATTGTTTCTTCATTGTTTTACAAATTTGCCTGTTCCTGACCTTCAGGAAAACTTTTAAGTTCACTTCATCTTCTGCAAACCTTACATCTATCAAGGCTAAAGGACTGAGTCATATTCAGGTGCATAAATGTTTTAATTTGAAATGACAGTTTCTTTACTTTCTGTCCTTAGCTGATGGATGATTTCTTTTATGATGTTCTGCAAAACTCCGTCACCCATTTTTCATAGACCACAGATACAGGATAGGAGACTCTCAGGAATGTTGTGCATCTTAGGCTATTTGGGAGCTTTGGAAACCTAAACAGAAATGAAACTTAAGCTGACAGAAGGAATTTAAATGGTTTTATTCCATGTTGAAAAGTACACCTACCTTAAAAATACATTTTCAAGACCAAACCATGTTAAGATACTTAATCTCAACTGAAACACATTCATTGTTATTATTTTTTTAGGTCTGTGTTTTAATTACTGAGTCCATGGCAAATCTGAGGGATGTTCTTTTGAGGCACACAACTTCACAGGGCATTGTTATTCCAACAAAGCAGACAACACCAGTGAAATTACCTCAATTTATAAAGAAAATGACCAACTCAAATAACAAAATTTGATTCTCCCTCATGAGTTCATTTGGGCCAAGATCGATTTAATTTATAGTGAATAAATAGAAGTACAAAATCTACATGGAGAACATGAGTGTGAGAAAACATCTCCTACTATGTTGTTCCTTAGTGAGTCTTGGCATAGAATGGAGTCCTGGAAGTTAATGAACTACGAAAAAGAGTTTAGAATGTTCAGTTTGTCTGGGCATGTTTTCTATGCTGATTTTGGTTTAAACTCCTCACCAGTGATTCAGTAATGCTCAGTTTCCTGTCACATGCCATGAAGCATTTCAGAAGCATGACTGACAGTAGAGAATATTACTGTGTTTGCTACCATCCTGAAGACGATCTCTTTAAGAGTGATTATTTAACTAAACTGTCACATTATTCCCAACCATATTTGAAGAAAGGGAGATGCCATGGCTTCATCATGTCTTTATCAAACAGTAGTGTGTGGAGGTGGAAAGAAACATGATGGAAAGCTGTTACGTGACAGCATTATTCTTTTCGAAGTTTATTTGCTTTCCTAGTCAAAGGATGTAATGCTTCTGCTCAACTAGCGTTTTTCTTACTGGTCATCTGAGCTTTGAAATGAAAGGTGTGCTGAAACTGAAAATTATACCTAGATACTTATTTTGCCCCCAAGCTCTAAATGATTTAAAATAGAAAATAACGATATAGGAACGATATCTTAATTTTGTGTAGGTGCTTCAGAAGTATTTAAACTGTAACACATTCATAGCCATTATAAAATCCAGGTTTTCTTATAAAGAGAAAACAAATTGCCTCATAGAATATGGATTCAAATAGAAGACAGGCCAAGCATATTTAATCCACGGTAAATTATGAGCAGGATAGGCTGGAACAGGCTGCCCAGGGGGTCGTGGACAAGCCCTATAAAGAGAGGCTGAGGGAACTGGGGTTGTTTAGCCTGCAGAAGAGGAGGCTCAGGGAAGGCCTTATTACTGTCTACAACTACCTGAAGGGTGGTTGTAACCAGGAGGAGGTTACTTTCTTCTCTCAGACAACCAGCACCAGAACAAGAGGACACAGTCTCAAGCTGTGCCAGGGAAAGTTTTAGGCTGGAGGTGAGGAGAAAGTTCTTGACTGAGAGAGTCATTGGCTACTGGAATGGGCTGCCCAGGGAGGTGGTGGAGTCACCGTCCCTGGAGGTGTTCAAGGCGGGTTTGGATGTGGCACTTGGTGCCATGGTCTAGTCTTGAGGTCTGTGGTAACGAGTTGGACTTGATGAGCTTTGAGGTCTCTTCCAACCTTGGTGATACTGTGATATACTGTGATACTGAGTTTCCCTCTCATGAGATTCTAAAAACCTGCCTGCATTTGATCCAGTGTGATCTGCTATGGGTGATCCTGTTCTGACAGCGGAGGCTGGACTGGATGAGCTTTCGAGGTCCCTTCCAACCCCTAAACATCTGTGATTCTGCTATTCTGTGTAATTAGGCCTTTTAACATAGATTCATAGATTCATAGAATGGTAAGGTTGGAAGGGACCTCAAGGATCATCGAGTTCCAACCCCCTGCCATAGGCAGGGACACCTCCCACTAGTACAGCTCACTCAAGACCTCATCCAATCTGGCCTTGGACACCTCCAGGGATTGAACAACCACAACCTCCCTGGGCAACCTGTTCCAGTGCCTCACCACCCTCACTGGAAAGAACTTCCTCCTAACATATTTTTTTTATACCAGGGGTTGTCCCCAAATTAGACAGTATACCACTGAATTTTTCCCTCAAAGTGGAAAATGAGTGGTAAAAATGTACCATAGAACCAAAGAATTGTTTTGACTGGAAAAGACCTCTAAGATCATTGAGTATCAGATGCATCTTTGATTAGTTGATAAGTTCTGGAAATAGTAAAAATGAAAAATCTAGATATGTCCTCCTGAGTTGTGCAGGTCTTATGACCTGAGCAAGTTCAATTCCCACTGCAGTGCATCATGCTAAAATGATTTCCTATGTGACTGTTCATTCACCCAAATGTTACTGTACCCTGAAACTCAGTTCAGAAGGCAAGCAGGATTTGAAAGACTTTAGCCAAGGTAACTTCTACAGAGAAGCAGTAAACTGAGACGAGGAGTTATACAACAGCAGAGTAATTCCCCAATGAGGACTTTCAACAAACCAAGAATTCATTATTTAGTGCAGTGAGTAGTATTACCACCTCCTCAGAACTGAAACTAGAAGTTCTGTACAAAACACATCTGTGATGGAGGAAAGAAAAATATCTGAGGAAAAGTGATGGTTCTTCCTTTAGGTAGCTATTAAAATTACACTTGTTTGGGTTATTCTTGTATCTCTTATAACTGAAAACCTATTTTTCTGTGTTATTTCCTCATCTATATTGGTAATTCATCTGTTGTATCAGGAAAAAAACAGAGAACAAATAAGAAATACCACAGTTTATTTAATGTTTATGCTAGAGGTAGAAGAAAATTATTGTTTTATCTTCCAAGAATTTGAGCTATTATACTTATTGTATTTTGAATAATAAAGAAATCCATTACTTTATTACAGACTTTGTAGCCAATTGTCTTGTTTATTGCCCTACTATTAAAATAAGAGAAAATGAGAAAGATTTTCCTAGAGGAAAAAAAAAAAATTGAAAAAAGTTTGCAAATTTATTTTGCATTCATACTCTGTAGTTTTTTAATTGATTGATAATCCTAATGTAAGCTTCTATTGAATATCAGCACTCTGTGTATAAATATATTCCAAATTATCTAACTAATTAGCTAACTTTTGGCACTTTAAAAGAAAACAACTTTCTTTCTTAAATATTTGAGGCTTTTTGGTCTGGTGAAGAGAAGATTTAGAGGGGATCAAATCAATGTTTATAAATATCTGAGGACTGGGGGTCAAGAGGGAGGGGACAAACTCATCTCAGTTGTACCCTGTGGTAGGACAAGTGGTAAAGGGTATGAACTACAGCACAGGAAGTTCCACTTCAACATGAGGAAGGACTTATTTACTGTAAGAGTCATAGAGCACTGGAAAAATCTCAGAGAGGCTGTAGAACCTCCTTCTCTGAAGGCTTTCAAGAGCCTTCTGGATGCGTTTTTGTGCTACCTGAGCTAGATTCTATGGTCCTGCTCTGGCAGGGGGCCTGGACTCAATCTCTGAGGGTCCCTTCCAACCCCTAACACCCAGCAATCCTGAGAGCACAAAATAAACCACAAAAAATCTCATTGGAAAAGTTGCATGTTAGCTCTTTCTTGTTACGACTCCCTATCATTTCTGGACAACAGAAAAATGCAGCTTTCACAACTGTGCCTTTTAAGCGTTTAGTGAGTAACAACAGTATCACTTAATTCTTAAAGTAATTGCTTTGCTTCAACACTGACGCCTACATTTCTTCTTGTGGTGCATGGAAAATCTCTTGAAGTCAGAATATAGAAGTAATTCTTATTATTTCTGTAAATCAATTAGTGAAATACAGTACATTAAGTTACTTGAATTCAGGATCAAGAGGCATTTCTTTTTCCCAAGACAAAGTCATTTTGTGATTGAAGATGTGAAACTCACTGATGTGAAACTCACAGCACAAAAAAACCCAAAAACCCCCAAATAAACCAAAAAAACCCCAAAATAAAATGGAATAGCTTTTAATCTCTACCCATTTTTTTCATCCCTCAGAGTCCCACCAACACAGACAGCACATCAGCTACCTTGCTGTGCCCCAACTTCTGAGTGAGTATCCATTATTTTTCCTCTTGTATGTGTGAATTTCCAGGGGAAAGGATACATTTGTGTACAATTTATCTTTTTTTTTTTCCACACAAATGCTTAGTGGTGAGCTCAGCAAGTGATTTTGCTGCTTTGTAAATGTATTCCTAAAGTTCAGCTCCAGAAAACAGAAGGGAGCTAGAAAACTTTTGTGTCTATACTTCCTGTAGTCAAGTACTATATCTCACAGTAGGTTAATCTAGATAAGTAGGAAGCTGTCTCCTATATCAAAGTGAAATACCTATCTTCAGTAAAACGTGACTGGTGTGGCACTACCTGTCTTTGTGGCTCTGCTTCATGGAACACAGTGCCAGAATTTAGTCCAGATTGCAGTTTTTGGGGTTTATATTTCTTTGGTTTTGTTTTCTTTCTTCTAAAAAGTCATGTACACAACATTAATGAGAGTCAGAGACAGAGGACAAGTAAATGTGTGCAGGAAATTGGGCTGCAACTATTCATTATCGGTATTAGGAATGAGTTCATTATCAGTGTTTCGAGCCAGGAAGGGAAATGGTACCTGGAGGAATACTTCTGGTTCTTCCAGAAGATTGAATTAATTTTGTCATTATCCTTGGGGTGATAAATTTCAATTTTACTTACAGTACTTAGAAGCTTGCCTGTGCTACAACTTCACCAAAAAAGGAAGGATGTATTTTTTATTAGAAATACCCTTCTGTGACACAGGAGTCCTAGATTCTTTCTCTAGGTCAAAATCATTCTTCTTATGAAGTGTTGAACAATTCAGCATGTTTGCAGTTTTAGAAGTGGCCTGTACCTTGGTCGGGATATGCCAAAATTCAGGCAACAAGAACAACAACACACTGGGGTAACACAGGAAAGATACTGAATGTTTGGATACTGTTTGCAACGAAACCATAAATGTGAGACAAAAAGTCAGAAAGCATACTTTCTTTTCTTTTAAAATAGACTTGAGGAAATATGTGACCTTCCAATGTGTTTTCTCATTTTACAAAACCTATTTGCTATCACAAAGCTTTTATTTGAGTTAATCTCATAGAAGTATGGATGATCATGAAACTGACTTCTCACGGAATTTTGTCCCTTGCAACTTCACATTTCTAGACCAAATAAAGTTGAAATTTATGGTTCTACAAAAGTTACTCTCTTCTAAATAGATTTTATTCTGAAATTAGCTATCCATTTTATTTTAGCCCTTCTTTTAGCAATTCACATGCTGTCCTCATGGCAGGTCAGATGACTGCAAAGCCCCCTTCTCAAAAAAATTCCCTGCAATTTTGTGGTAGTTTGAGAGTTTCCCTCCCCTCCCTTTTGAATCACCAGACTAGCTCAGATGGCTGGATGTTAAGATAAAGCTATATATTTACAGCACAACACATATTTACAAGCATACATACACAATACACACAGACATTTACAATTATATACAAGTTAGAAGTAATACAGAAATTCAAAGTCCCTCCCTATCAGCAAGACTGCCCAGGAAGGCTTCCAACCAATTCCCCTCCTTCTTCCCACCCCTCATTGAAAGTTTACATGATGAATTTGCAGATAAGCAGATGTGAGATGCCAGAGCTGGTAAAGGTTTAGAGGGAAATGATTAGATCAGATTACGCAGGTTTCAGGCAGAGGGGTTAAGGCAAGGCAGCTAGTAGAGACAAAACTAAGCTGCAGCCAGGCACAGACTAAGAATCTTTGTTTATATTTTGGCTTTTTATGTCTCTAAGTAAAACCAATGAGTAATATAGACATCACTATTATTTTCTTTTCACAGCCAGTGATCTGATTTCTCTCATTAAAATATTCCAATTAACCTCAAACCAGCACACATTTCTTATTTCTAGATCACTCCAAGTGATCAAACATGTTAAACATGTCACTTATCTAATAACCTTGATGAATGTCTTCCTTGCATTCATTACTCTCTTCTGAGTAGTCGGTAAGCAAGGTGGACCTACAACCTTTGAATTGTAGAGAGATCTACTGCGTTGCAAAACAGACAGCACATCAAATTTAGATACTTAAAATGAAGAAATCAAGCACAACCCTTGTTAAAGAATATGAATCAAAATACTTTTCAATTACAATAGCAAATTTTACAGCTGTTTGACAGCATCAATCTCATATACAAATAAGTAGATGTGACTACTTCTTTCAGTGTAGAACCAAATACATTATTTTGGTCTTAACATTACACACTTTGATATAAAGAGTAAAGAAGATTCTCAACTAATACACTATTAGATGATCTTTGAGGTCCCTTCCAACCTTACCATTCTATGATTCTGTGATAAACTGTCAGAATAACAATAGGAAATTCTGGCATATTACACCAGCTGAGAATCTGCTTTTAATGTCATACTCACTTGCACACACTTCAACTACTATTATTTTTTTTTTTTTTAATATAAGGACTTTCAGATAACTACATAATAATAAGAATAATTTTTAAAGTATTTTAAAGCCTTACAAAGACAACTTTTGAAACCTGCTATTATGTACAGAGTATATGCTAACAATCATGTCAGCAGAGATTGTTTTCTTTGATTTCACACTATAGCTCCAGGCATCTGCTATAGCAGGTAGAAGTGGGTTTTGATAGCTCACTCAAGCTATCATAGCACCAAAGCACTTGAAAAAAAAGGTTAACAGATTTTGTTAAAGCAAGAAGAGAAAAGGAAAGTAATAAAAAAAAAAAAAGAAGCATGAAGACAAAACACAAAGTTAGACCTATAACGTGGTTTCCAACAGTAAGATAAGTGATGCACATTTCCCCTACTCTTAAACTTGTCATGCAAAGTTCACAGTGGCAGCCAATGCTAGAATTCATTGCTAACTGGAGTGATAAAATCAGTTTATCAACATCTTTCTGACTTTCCAAAAGGAGCTTTGCTATTACTGCATATAAACTAGGTGCTGTCAAAACAGATGTAATTTTTGCTGGCATAATTGGAAATTACTTTGATTCACCTTAGGTAATAGGATTGTGATTGATTTCTTTTATTAAGTATCTGAATTTGATGCACTGTCCATAGTACCAAGGTCTGACTTGCCTCAATGTTTAAAGAACACAGTCCCATAGCACTTACTGCTCTAAAAAGAGAAACAACTGAAAAGTACTCATTTATCATACTTAGAGTGCAACTTTGACCTACTGACAAGTCAACCACAAATCTGTGTGTTCTTAGAGGAATCCTATACTATACACTTCAGACTGCAAAAGATGATAAGGATAAAGGGGCAAACAAAAACCTGAAAAAACCAAAAAACACCACCACACAGATTAAAATGTTATCATGAAAACAATGGATTACATCTGGAATTTCTGTACATCCTGGAGAGAAGGGGAGTGAAAATGATTCACATAGCTACCAAAAGCTGAACTGAACTGACATCATTTAATAGAATCATAGAATCACAGAATCATAGAATCATCGAATCATAGAATGGTAAGGTTAGAAGGGACCTCAAGGATCATTGAGTTCCAACCCCCTGCCATAGGCAGGGACACCTCCCACTAGTACAGCTCACTCAAGGCCTCATCCAATCTGGCCTTGAACACCTCCAGGGAGGGAGCAGCCACAACCTCCCTGGGCAGCCTGTTCCAGTGCCTCACCACCCTCACTGGAAAGAACTTCCTCCTAACATCCAGTCTAAATCTTCCCTCTGCCAGTTTAAACCCATTACCCCTTGTCCTGTCTTTGCAAGACCTTGTCAATAGTCCCTCCCCAGCCTTCCTGTAGGCCTCCTTCAGATACTGGAAGGCTACTCCAAGGACGCCTTGACGCCTTCTCTTCTCCAGGCTGAAGAGTCCCAACTCTCTCAATCTGTCCTCATAGCAGAGCTGCTCCAGCCCTCTGATCATCTTCATGGCCCTCCTCTGGACCTACTCCAACACTTCCATGTCCTTCCTGTGCTGAGGGCTCCAGAACTGCACACAGTACTCCAGGTGGTGTCTGACGAGAGCAGAGTAAAGGGGCAGAATCCCCTCCCTTGCCCTGCTGTCTACACTGCTCTTGATGCAGCCCAGGACTCGGTTGCTGTCTGGGCTGCATGTGCACACTGCAGGCTCCTGTTGAGCTTTTCATCAACCCAGACCCCAAGGTCCTTCTCATCAGGGCGGTTCTCCTGCCATTCACCACCCAACCTGGATTTGTGCTTGGGATTGTGCCTACCCAGGAGCAGGACCTTACTCTTGGCCTTGTTAAATTTCATGAGGTTGACCTGGACCCACCTCTCCAGCCTGTCCAGGTCCCTCTGGATGGATCCCTACCCTCCTGCAAGTCAACTGAGCCAGACAACTTGGTGTCATCTGCAAATTCTGTCCATGTCACTGACAAAGACGTTAAACAGCATTGATCCCAGCGCTGACCCCTGAGGGACGCCACTTGTCACTGATTTCCAGGTGGGCATTGTGCCGTTGATCATTTGTCAGTGAGTTTATTTACACTTTGCTTTCAATTGTTTTACATATTCCAGCAAGCAACAGGGACACAGTTTTGTGTACTTCAAAACCAATTATAAGAATCACTTTTGTTTTACTGAAAACATGTTTTAGTGAGAAGTAGATCATGCTTAAGAAACTTTCTCCAAATTTGTTCACATGAAGGAACATGAGAAAAAAACCACTTGGCAACAGACTTGCCTTCAATAGATAGTTGCAACTTTAACTGCAACACTAAACTCCACATACCTAAAACATACTGCTTTGCAACTAGCACTGACAGATGAGAGGGGACACAAAGGCTCTGCAAATTATGCTTAAAATCTAAGAAGTTGGAAGTAGCTTGGCCACCTTTTCCTGGGGGTTTTTGTTTTTGTTGGGTTTTTTTTGTTTGTTTGGGTTTTTGTTGTTGTTGGGGTTTTTTTGGTTTTGTTTTTTTTTTTTTTTTTAAGAGGAGAATGGGGATGGAATGATTCTGAACAGCTTCTCAGTACAGCTGTCACTGCTGTCAGTATTATTTGAGCCACCACTGTGATAACTCGAACTCCCACCTCCGCCGCATGATTCACTATGCTGTTTGATCCTAGGAAACCTCAATGCTGTGCTGTGACTTCAAAGCTCCTACTATAGCTTCATGTGTGGAAGGTTATCACGTACTGTATCTAACATAAAAGTACTGAAAGTTATTAGCCCTTTGTAACATATGAGGTTTCTTTTTCTTGGAACTAGATGCTGAATCAATGTGCTTTTAAGCGCTAAACAAGTCCAGTATACATTCTGGTCCTGATCTCACACTCTGGACTAGATTTTCATTTTGGTATTCATTTTTGGAGATTTAATTTTGGTACAATATTGGTCAGTTTTCTGTAGTCTTCTTCCTGCCCATTCATTACCTATAAACTACAGGACAAAACCCATCAATACCCAATCCTAGATATCCCTTTGAAACACCTCGTCATTATGACTTCAAGATTAGAAAGTATTTATAAAAATAGCCACTTAAAAAAAAAATCCCAAAACACCATTCAACCAAACCTCCACAAAGGAACAGGTTCTTTACTATGATGGTAGTGGAACACTGAAACAGGTTGACCAGAGAGGTGGTTGGGGCTCCATCCCTGGAAATATTCAAGGTAATGCTTGACAGGGCTCTGGGCAACTTATCTATCTGAGGATGCCCTTTCTGAGTGCACAGAGGGGTTGAACTAGATGCCTTTGGAAGTCTCTTCCAAGCCAGACTGATCTATGATTCCATAAATACAAAATATCTATATGAAAGTATATACTCCTGCATATGTGGTTTACTCTCTGTTCTCCTGCATAAAAGACCCTTTGAACTGAGGCAAATGACTTTGAGAGCTGCAACCATGAGTATTGCTCTGTGAATGGTAAGTATGACAAAATACTGGACTACCTCATCATGTCATAGGTACACTTCTGGCCAAAACACCTGCATGTTGGTCTTGTAGCTCTTGTACAGAAATGTATTGGATTATTCTTTGTGTTTACAATATCTCTTTGCAGAAAAGTGGTATAGTAACCATCAAAAAATGCAGTCCTCTGATTCATGATTAAAAAAATGTGTTAGGAGTTCTGCTGGTGCAATGCCTTCAGGGCTCAGTTGCTGTACCCTAAATAGTGTGGCTGACACAGGTGCTACATCAGAAGATTGTGCTGGAGCTACAGGACTGGGTAGCTATTGTGCTAAATGTTGCAAGAGTCATTAGGCATCAGCCATGATTTAGCTCAATGATTGCATGTGCCCTGTCTGCATTACTTGATCGAGTTTGTAACTGAAGGTGAAAACGGAAGAGTAGGCAAAGACAAATGAGTGCTGCTGAGATAAAAATGGACCTGCAACTGAATGTCAAATGAAAAGACATCATGGTTTAATCAAATAACTTACTTAACATTGTATGCCAGCTTTTCAGTGCTCCTAGCAAGAATATGTTACCATAGCTATCTCCATGTGTCTGTTTAGGAATGGAAAGTCATTCAGTAGTTCAGAATCTTTTGCCTTGCAAGATACTTACGAGACACTGAGGAAGAAAAACAGCTACCGCAGATTTTTACACTCTAAAAAAATGAGACAGACGTTATTCTATCTAGATGATTTCTTTGGCATTAACAGAATAACAAACACAGCATGAGTTAACATGAAGTCATCAGTAGGTGGGGGCTGCTATGGATGCTCAAAAATTCCAGAGTTGTGGCATGTGTGGCAATCATTTCTCATTTCAGTTTGAGTTTCAAAAAGTCATTTTAATGGCTCATAAAATTTTAATGATACAGCGATATACCAGTTTCTATGACATGTACAGGCAGGAGAAGAGTAGCTTAGAAAGCCCTCAGACTAATTTTCCATCTGCTGAACTCCAAACCAGGAAGCACACTTTAAGCCATTTTGGATATGTAAAACTAAACTAGTAAATCTTACATTTCCACAACGACTTTGATTTTCCAATGTCTTATCCTTTTCCCTCTTCATTTGAGTACTTCTTCATCAACTTTGTGACTATTTTATTCTCACTCCATGTTTTTAGGAAATATTTTTGCAATACATTTTTTTTCCCAGAAATTTTCTAATTACACACTCTTCAATTTTGTTATTTATCTTCTAATCAGATTCCTTGTTCCACTTGAAATTTTTTTTTCATGTCCACTGCAATTTTGAATAAGCAAAACTAAATTTAGAGAGTCTCACATTTTCACGATGACTTTGATTTTCCAATATCTTACCCTTTTTCCCTCTTCATTTGAGTTCTTGTTCCACTTGAAATTTTTAATTGTCACTTGATGTATTTTAACCATTATTTCTTCACTTGGATTTGTGGGAGACCAAGAGGAAAGCAATGCAAACCCGAGTGATGTCCTGATATCTTCTGACACCCAAGGGATCTCTCTGAACAAAGGGTTGTTTGCTCAACAGGAGATGCAGAACAGCAAAGATGGAACTTGGTAAAAGTGAGGGAGGGGTGAAGGCTCTCTTAAGCTTCTCTGAGAAGTGTCTCAGACACTGACAAGGGACTCTAAACTCCCAAAATGAAAAATTTTGAGTTCTGCCCAGAAGCTAAACTTTCCCAGTTCTGACCAGAAACAAAATTTTCAGGGACTAATCCATGAAGGAATGAAGATAAAAAAGAATGGTAAATAGCACCAGGTGGGACTTCAAGATGAACCCTCTCATAGACTGAAGATCCCTGCTGCCAGGACCAATGCTAGAACCCTGGCTGCTATTCTGTTTCTTGGGAAAAAAAAATAATAGTATAGACTAGAGGATCTTTGGTGTTGTGTGCACTTTATTCCATCCAAAGCATTTGATGAATTTGAGTCATGTCTTCCACCCTCTCAGGTCTAGTGGGACATGGCAGGGTTTCTTCCTTTTGTACTATTATTTTTATTTGCTTTTATTCTGTAAGTTTCCCTTACTATTTCCTCTGTAATTGTTGTCTCTCCTCTCCTTTTTCTTTATGACTTTGTACACTCCCCTTCTTTCTGTTCTTTTCTTCTCATGATTTCCATTATTTATTCCAAATATGTTCTCAGATGCATCTTTTCTTAAACCCATTCATAAGTTTCATTAATCTCTCAGTTACTAACAAGGTCTTTGCAAACAAGATCCCTTCTTTCTGTGAGAAGCAGCACTTCATGTAGAATATAGGTAACATAATAAATCCAATATGGGGATTCCACTGGAGAGCTCTATCAAATGCAACATTGGAGCAGATGAATGGTGGGGGAGCTGCTTTACCACTTTGGTTTTTCACATGTAAAGTAAAGAAACTCTTTGGGAAGACAAGAAAATAGGACAATTTTTAAAGGAACAACCTCCCTCAATACTGTAGGAAAGGGAAGTATTCCACTGAAACAGATCAGAATAAATTTAATAAGATTCTGACCAAAGGAATTAGAAACATTTGGGATTTTGTTTGAGAAGTCATTGTTATGTTTCAATCCAAGTAAGATAAAAATCCAGTTGCCTGGATAGTTGTAAACTATAGTGTATATACTAAGGCAGAAGTACTTCGTTATTGATTCTCGTTCAATTAGTAACTTAGTATCATTTACATACTAAAGGGGTAAACAAAAGAATTTCATCCAAGGAATCTAAAATGAATTATATTTATGAATGTGCTTTAGAATTGGGACTTCAAACTCAAATAGTGATATACAATCTAAGATACTTTCCCCCTTTGCTATTGGAGAGTAAGTTGCGTTTTCTCTATAAGAGAACCACATTAATGACTTGATTTTAATTCAGTTGCATCAGATATTTTTATATAGTTTTAAGGCAACATTTAAAAATCTTGTCAATATATAATGTACTATTATACTAATACACTAATATACTCTTTTATAACATACAACAGGATGCAAATACCCCTGCAAATGATCAAATCAACAGACAAGGAAGAAGCTGGATGATTTCTGGAGCTGAGTCTGTGGTTTTACATAGCTTCAAAGTGTTCTGCACATCAAGAAAAAAAATATCAGTAATACTTTTGGATTTAATGTTAACACTAAATCAGGGTAAAAATCCAGTATTACTTAGTAAAGTGAGGGAGACAGTTCCAACATTCTACCCATTATTAAGCAATCTCTAAGATATTTTGGAGCAACACTTATTCCTGTCAACACACATTAACTCTTTCCCTTATTCAAAGACCACTGAACTCAATGAGGGTTTTATGAGGAGCCTAAAACATTTAGAAGTTTCCGTTTCCCTTGATGTCTATTTAAAAGGTGTGTGAAACCAATCCTGTTCTCTTTTAGACCAACCAGTTAGTCAGCTGCAATTAGGCTTTGAAATGTCCACAGATAAGGGTACAAGTCTTCAGTGACCCATGGAGATCAGAGAAATTGTGCCTGAGGAGTCAGAGTCCTTCTCAAAGTTACCACGTAAGTGTTTACTGGGAGGTGCTGGCTCAGCACACTGCCCACTACAATGACACAGACTCTTCCTATAGCACTTGGCTGCAGCTGAACCAACAAGTGTCTTTGGGGGACAGTTTGAAGATCTAGGTGCTCTCTTGCCCTGAAATTGATATAAATCCCCAAAAATACTCCTTGTGAAGAACTCAGATGAAGCACTTGTCAGATGTGATCTAGACTTCACTTCTCTTGGTTTCCCTCATTCATAAGACTTCCAGAGCCTGTTACTAGAAATTATCTGACATGGACAAGATTTTCTCTTTGCTCCACAATTGAATTCTGACTTTTCTGTCAAGGTGGGGCATTAAAGTCATACATGACAAGTAGAACAAAAATATTGTGGGTTGTGGGTTTCTTTGTCTGGGGGTGGGGTGGGGTGGTGGGCTGGTTTTCTTTGTTGTTTTTTTGTGTGTATGTGTGTGTTTTGGGTTTTTTTGTTTGGTTTTGGTTTTGGTTTCGGTTTTTTTGTCTGTTTGCAGGTTTGTTTACTTGCTTGTTTTTATACATTCTTTTCCTTACCTTTCATCCAGAGTTTAACTAAGCATAGTATCAAGAAAGCTTATCTATATCTGGTAGTAAGCACATATTGAAAGAATGTACTTTTAAAACTTTAAGTATTTACAACTGTGTATTTTTACTGAAGAACCCCTCCTGTCAATACCTCAACTGATTGCTTTAGTAATACACTTCGAACACCCTGGAGTTTGTTTTGTTCAGGTAGCAACCCTTTTAAAGTCAGATGCTTTTAACACAATGAAGCTTTACATCCCTTTTTCATTCAGACAACATGTATATGAAAAGCTTGAATCAGCTTAAGGGGAGATTGGATACATTCAGTACAGCATCAGCAGTTGTCAGGAGGAAATTTAGTTCCCAGCAAGACCAAACAGGTCTTCCAGTGATGAGTGAACCAACATACTGGGTTATGACATCTCAATAGCATAAGCATTAGCAGGGCGTTGCCAGAAGTGCATTTGTGGTTTTTTTGGTTTGTTTTTTTTTTTTTTTTTTTTNTAACATCCAGTCTAAATCTCCCCTCTGCCAGTTTAAGCCCATTGCCCCTTGTCCTGTCATTGCAGGACCTTGTAAATAATCCTTCCCCAGCCTTCCTGTAGGCCCCCTTCAGATACTGGAAGGCTACTATCAGGTCCCCTCAAAACCTTCTCTGCTGTAGGCTGAAAAGCCCCAACTCTCTCAGCCTATCCTCATAGCAGAGCTGCTCCAGCCCTCTGATCATCTTCATGGCCTCCTCTGGCCCCACTCCAACACTTCCATGTCCTTCTTGTGCTGGGCGCCCCAGAACTGCACACAGTACTCCAGGTGGGGTCTGACAAGAGCAGAGTAAAGTGGCAGAATCACCTCCCTTGCCCTGCTGGCCACACTGCTCTTGATGCAGCCCAGGACTCAGTTTCTGCCTGGCCTGCATGTACACATTGCAGGTTCAAATTGAGCTTTTCACCAACCCAGACTCCAAGGTCCTTTTCCTCAGGGCTGCTCTCCAGCCATTCACCACCCAGCCTGTATTTGTGCTTGGGATTGTGCCTACCCAGGTGTAGGACCTTACACTTGGTCTTGTTGAATTTCATGAGGTTGGCCTGGGCCCACCTCTCCAGCCTGTCCAGGTCCCTCTGGATGGCATCCCTGGGTGATACTACCAATAGCAGTATGTAAAAAGCTGGCAAAGGGAGAAAAGATGAAAGCAAAAAGCTGGGATAGAAGTAATGATAATAAAACTCTCGGCAAGTCAAATTATTGAATCTCATATCAAAAGCAACTTTGACAATAATGGGATTCCAGAGTCCATAAAATTAGCAATGATTCAAAGATTAAAAAAACACATCAATAATTTGCATAAAAGCTTTGCTTTAAAACTGTGTACCAAATGAAGAAAAAAAGCACTGCCATAACAGTAACACTTTAATATAGGTATCCATTATCTAACGCTTATATAATGGAAGCCAAATGAGCTCATTATTATCAATGCTATTATACTGAATACTAAATCAACTTAACATAGAAACACAGTTGCTTTAAAAACTATTACTGCACCATCAGTGACAAGGGGGGAAAAAAAAATTGCATGCAAACTTCCTGAGATGACAATTTGATTTCAGTGCTAACTTCTAATGCATTATTAATCAGCTGTTCATTATACTTTTAGATAGTGCTTAGTTTATTTGTGATTTATTTGTATACAATTAATTTCTGTAATCTTTCACTGTATTGCACTTTACTTCTATGTAAACAATGCTGGTGTGGAATGATACAGATTTACAGTGAGTGAAAGTGGAATATGTTTGTGTGTAGTTTAAATAAAATCAGTACATATTTAATCTACACTGTTGCAATACCAACAGAGGTACAAAAGGGAGATGAAATCCAAAATAAACAGTAAGTTGATGCTATGAGAAAAGACTGTGAAAATTACATTTTTTTTTAATGGACTGTATAAATTCATTACTGAAATAGGCAAGAAAACTGTATCACAGACTCACAGAGTATTAGGGATTGGAAAGGACCTCAAAAGATCACCTAGTCCAACTTCCCTGTCAGAGAAGGATCACCCAGAGTAGGTCACAGAAGAACGCATTTGGGCAGGTTTTGAATGCCTCCAGAGAAGGAGACTCCACAACCTTTCTGGGCAGCCTGCTCCAGGGCTCTGCCACTCTCACAGTTTTTCCTTATGTGTGCACCCATTGCCCTTTGTCCTATCATCGGACATCACTGAGTAGAGCTTGGTTCCATCCTCTCAACAGTGCCCTTCACATCTTTATAAACATGAATCAGGTCAACCCTCAGTCTCCTCTCCTCCAAACTAAAGAGCCCCAGCTCCTTCAGACTTTCCTTATAAAGGAGATGTTCTGTTCCCTTCAGCATCTTCATGGCTCTGTGCTGGACTCTTTCAAGCAGTTTCCTTTAGAAATGTCATATAGATATAAGGTTAAAAAAAGTTATCTCAAAGCATGTGACAATTCCCATGCGCTATTCATATTTCTATGTGACGTACTAAAATCATGTGTGTAAGCATACTGTTACTTAAAGACTGCAAGCTCTGTGAAGCTGTTAGTTTATTTTTCTATCAACATAAAATGCAATATTTGCATGATGGAAAATTACTATTGCTCCAGTGTGGATTTGACAGACCATGACTCACATTATAAGCAGTATTTCAGAGCAACTTCAGAACTCTGACATGATTTTCTGGTAGAAGCGTTTACAAGCAACATAATAATGAAGGCAAAATCCCTCTTCTCTTCAGGATTCTTTTAGCAATTTTTGAAATTCCAGAAAAGCTCCTTTTCCCTAGTGTTTCACCAAAAAACAAAAACAAAAACCAAAACCAACACACACAAACCCAAAACTCTACATTTTTTCTTTTACTTTTTTTTTCTTCACATTTTCATTTACATTTACATCACAAATTAAAACTTTTTTTAAAAAAATCACAGTTTTAAACTGAATTGAAAATTAAAAATAGAAGGAAAAATATTTTCAGAGATACAAATTCAAAATGTTTAAGTCATTCTTCCAAAGTGAGTTTTATATCAAATATTTTGGAAGCAAAGTTGAACATTGGTTCTTCTCAGTGAGATGCTGGGTAAGTCCTGCAGTAACAGGATGGTGTGGGGGAACATTGGAAGAGGTTACGCACAAGGTTGTCAAAACACTGGAACAGGTTGGCTAGGGAGGTACTTGAGGCTCCATCCCTGGAAATATTCAAGGTGAGGCTTGAGAGGGCTCTAAGCAACCTGATCTAGTTGAGCATGTCTCTGTACACTTGATTAGATGACCTTTCATGGTCCCTTCCAACCCAGACCATTCTGTGATTCTATAAGATACAGTCTTTCTCTGATGATATCCTATTTCCAGGGGAAGAACACTAACCATTTTTGCCACCCAGTAATACTGGGAAAAGAGTGTGAGAAACAAATAGGAAAAACAAGAAATGCTAATCAGAAAATATTTTTTCCTCTGTTATTAAATTGCAATGTCCTTAACTTACAAGTTGATTCACATAATAACTATTCCCCTCATATTTTTTATGGGTAGTTTGAGATATTATCAGATGAGTCAAAAAAGAGAATTATTTTTTAATACTGTAGACAAATTGAAGCAAGTTTGAATTATAGAATCATAGAATCATAGAATGGTAAGGTTGGAAGGGACCTCAAGGATCATCTAGTTCCAACCCCCTGCCATAGGCAGGGACACCTCCCACTAGTACAGGTTACTCAAGGCCTCATCCAATCTGGCCTTGAACACATCCAGGGAGGGAGCA
>VWZE01025973.1:0-28968 GCA_013396675.1 Eubucco bourcierii | reverse complement strand
TTGGAACTAGATGATCCTTGAGGTCCCTTCCAACCTTACCATTCTATGATTCTATGAAATATGCATAAATATGCATTTAAATATGACACATAGGTACTATTTAGTCTCCACACATAGGTACTATTTAGTCTCCAAATTTGGCCCTGTCCTATAATGTACTTGGGGATTCACATAATCACAGAATATTAGGGGCTGGAAGGCACCTCAAAAGCTCATTCAGTTCAACCCCACTGCAGAGCAGGATCACCTATACCAGATCAAACAGGAACATGTCCAGGGAGGGTTTGAATAACTCCAGAGAATGAGACTCCACAACCCCCCTGGGTAGCCTGTTCCAGTGTTCTGTCACACTCACAAGGAGGGAAAAGAAAAAAAAAATAAAATTCCTCATGTTTCCATGTAACTTCCTGTCCTTTAACTTCCACCCATTGCCTCTTGTACTGCCATTTGGAATCAGAAAGCAAAGCCTGGCTCCATCCTCTTAGCACTCACCCTTTACATATTTACAAACAATAATGAGGTCACTCCTTGGTCTCTTCCAAGATAAAGAGCCCCAGCTCTCTCAGTCTCTTGTCATAGGAGAGATGTTCCATTCCATTCATCATCTTTGTGGCTCTGTGCTGGACTCTCTCAATTGACCACTTTTTTGTTTGCTTGTTTTCTGCCTAAGTTTAATTACTGTAATAAAAATGTACATTCATTGAATGAGCACATCCCAAGGGCAAAGAAGCAAGATAAGCATGCCATAGAATCACAGCAGATTTTTCTCCATCTTGTATTTGTGAATGGTCCTGGATTGAGCTACTGAATCAAACTGCACCATCCACTTTCAAAGGAATACAAATGTATTCTTTTTATTTTTGAAAGATGATTTCCTCCTTTTGTGCCATGCATTTGTTAATAGCAACTATTTGCCCAGTGCAAGAATAACCAAATATTTGAGGCAAAAGTTAGATTGTCATGTTAAAATGAACAAAATCTGTACAATGTATCTTATCTTAAAGTGAATATTCTTTCCATTCTCTTTGCAGAAGTCCTTGTTTATTCAAATTTTTAATTTTTAGGGTTTTTTTTTGCCAGTGTTTTTGCAAACAGGTGTTTCTCAAAACGCAGTCTTTCATAGATGATTCAGTAACATCAAGGAGGTATGTAACTCTAGAGCTGCCTAATGCTTCATATGTATGCTCTTTGAAGTGCAAAGTTGTACTGGCTTAAATGTGAAATAACTCTGATGCTCAGTAATGCTGAACAACTGTAAACAGAATGCTCAGCTAGATCTCTTTTGCATTGTTTCAAGTTCCTGAGCATAAATGAAATCCAATGTTTAGCTGAGTTGTGCTTAGATAATTCTATAAACAACAGTAATGACAAATTCACTTAGGTTGTGTGCATTTGTATGCCAAGCTCATTGCTCGCATCCCCAAAACCTGATTACAGGACATTACTTGAACTAAGTGCCCACCGAGGATGATCCTACAGACAGGAGATACTACACATCATGAAGGATTGCATCTGAGCTGCAGCTGGAATGAAACATTTGTCATAAAACATTCATTTCTCACGACCCAGTGGAAAGTCTGATTTTATGACCAAAAAAGTCTAGCACATATTCCAGGTGGCCACATGTGCGTTGATTGTGCTGGTGTATTGGCAAACAATGATGCTCATTTATCCGAAGAGTTTGGGGTAGCAACAGAAGGATTGCTACCATTAGTGAAAGAAGTAAAATAGTTTATTTTGTGAGTTTTGGTTTCTTATCTTCTAAACATAAAAATCAAGATCTTCCTTTAAAATCATAATATAAAGTCATAAATACAACACAGGAAACTTTATTGCCTTGATTTTGTGCGATAGAACAAGGAAGACCTTAACAAAAGTTGGGTATTCTCACAGCATCTTTCAAAGAGTTATCCCAGTAGTTAACCATTATGCCATGTACAGATTACATCAAAATTTTTCGTGGAAGATAGTGTTTCTAGGATCTAGGCATTATGCTAGCATGTTTTAGAAGTATTGTTCTGCAACTGAAAATATTTGCAATAACAGATTATATAACTATGCATGTGTGTGTGTGTGTAGGGAACAGTTATGGCATGCAATAGGTTAAAACAAATGTCTTCTCTATCTTGATAGTTTGTTAAATGATATGTATTTTGCAGCCAAGATATACTGTTACAGGCATTAATGGAGAGTGTTTGTTTTCCATCAAGCTGACTCTTTATTCTTCTCTCCTAGTGGGGAAACAAAGAAGACCCATAAGTTTTGTCCTTGTTTAAATAAAAAGCTTCATAATTAGTGAGTTGATAGTTACATCTCACAATACCTTAATATAGTGCTTCTGTATTTGCATATGAAATGTGTCTGGAAAGAGGCCAAGTTCAGTCCTTGCCCTGTTATCATCCTTCTGTCTTTAGCAACTCACAATTTTGGCCTTAACAAGACACAGTCACTTTCTCTGATTGACACAGAAGAGTCAGAAAAATTTCCTGCATGGTAGGGAATGCCCAACACTTTGCCTTAAACTGGATTTTATCTTCCTCAGGTTCACTTGTCTTAAGGTTGGGCACATTAAGAGAACCCTCACCACATTTATCTTACATGATAAACAGCTTACATGTTGATCTTACTATGAACAGCTGGGGTTTTTCAGCATGGAGAGGAGGAGGCTCAGGAGAGATCTTATTGCTCTCTACAACTACCTGAAAGGAGGTTGTAGCCAGGCAAGGGTTGGTCTCTTCTCCCAGGCAACCAGTGACAGAACAAGAGGATACAATCTCAAGCTGTGCCAGGACAGGTTTAGACTGGTCATTAGGAAGTTCTTCACAGAAAGTGATTGGCATTGGAATGGGCTGCCCAGGGAGGTGGTGGAGTCACCTTCTCTGGAGGTGTTTAAAAGGAGACTGGGTGAGGCACTTAGCGCCATGGTTTAGTTAATTAGAAGGCATTAGGTGATAGGTTGGACTCAATGATCTCAAAGGTCTTTTCCAACCTGGTTAATTCTGTGATTCTGTGATTCAGTGAATTGCTATTTAAAGGGATTTACATTCGGTTTTACTGACAAGAGATATCCCAGGCAGCTAGTTGAATTCAGACTTGGATAGTTGAACTTGGTTAAGATAAATCCTGCCCTAATTTGGGAACCTAAAGCACATATTTTGTCAATATTTTTATAAACTATGTTTATTTTCTTGGATATAAGATTTCACATAAGTACCTAAACAAATTTCACCATTCACATCCATAGAGCACCCTTGCTATAACAACGATGTAACACAGTAATATAGGATTACTATAAAGTAATCCTCTTGTCAGAATAATCATTACTCAGATGTTGATTTTGTTTTTCTTTTGACATTATGATCTATTTAGTAAACATTTTGCAAAAATTTGGTAAAAAAAAAAACTCTGGATGATAGTATTTGAATATTCTGTCTTTTTTTTTTTTTTAAAAATTTATTTTTACCATTAGATTCTACCTCTACCTTCACAAATGAAGCACTGTGCAAAAACAACCTCAGGGTTTTTAAAATTAAATGTTAAAATTACCACCAGATGGCGACCTTACAATGGCATAAATAAAAGACAAAAATCACTGCTTTTGGCTTTTCCTCTGTTTATACATATGGGTGTTTTAGTGCTTTGGTTGTGGTTTCGAGGTTTTGTTTGGTTGCTTTGTTTTGGTTTGGTTTTGTGGGATTATTTTTGTTGTTTGGTTGTTTTTGTTGGGGGGGAGTTGTGGAGATTTTAATTTTTTTTTCTTTTTAAACAAAACAAGACCCTCGAATAGCAGAAATTGTCTCCAGCTGTTTAAACTGGCTTCAGGTTTTATCAGAGCAGCTCATTCCATAAATTCTCCACTTTTCTTTTCACCGCTGTAATACACTGCAATTCTGTTCTGTTCTTCTTATTAGCTCTAATTACTGACACAGAAAACACTAGCAGAGTGGTGATTCCTACAAAGTATGCAGTGCTACGTTTATCAGTTACATTATGGTCAGTGTGTCACTGCTTCCCATTTCATATAGCAGCAAAGCCTTTGTGAAGACTTTTCAGTTTGCATAGCCAGGCTCACAAATTGATCTGTCTGTCAAACTGATGCAGGTGCCAGACTGATGCAAGTGCCAGGCACATACTAAGAGCCTTATCCAAAGTCTGAAGCCTCAACTGGGAGGCTTTCCACCACTTCCAGTAAGCTTTGGCCAATTGAATTTTTTTTTTTTCCTTTTTCAGTTTCTGATTGATATATATCTAGGAAAGATTTGATGTAGAAAGCAGTTTCCTGTAAAAGCTATGTCTATAAAATACACTATTCTCCATCAGTTTAAAATGGCAAAGACAGGTAGTTAAAAATATTTTTTTTGGCAATATACACTGGCAACCTGACAATCTTTCAATGCTTGATTATACTAATTCAAAAAGATAAAATGAGTAAGAGCTTACAGACCAGACAAAAGATAGTAGAAAAAAAGTACTAAGAAATAATTTTATAAACCTAGATGTAAGCAAGATAATGAGAAATAGCCAACATAGATTTATCGAGAGCTAATCAAGTCAAGTAAGCCAAATTTCCTTTCTTGCCAGGGTGATTGGTCTAATAGATAAGACAGAAGGTGATAGACATGGTATATTTGGTGTTGGAATGAAATGTTACCATTTCTGAAAACAAATGTTGTGATGAAATCACCACAAGAGTATTAAAACTGTAAAGAATCATACTCAGAGATTAATTAACACCAGTTCATTTTCCAACTCAAAAGTCTGTTCTGAATCCTATTCTGTTTCATTGCTAACTTGAAAGATGAAATGAAATGTTTACATGAACTGCAGACATCTATGTTAAGGCAGTTGACATGCTACTGTAAAGAAGATTGAAATTCAAAGTAATACTGATAGGCCTAAGAAATCATTAAAAAAATCAAGAAAATTGGATTCTGTTTGATAAGAATAAAGTCTTTAGAAAGTGAAAGCAGATGCACACGTGCAATATGGGAAATAAGTAGCTGAAAATATGAAGTAATTCTAGAGCCCCAGCTCTCTCAGCCTCTCCTCAAAGGAGAGCTGCTGCAGCCCTCTGATCATCTTCGTGGCCCTCCTCTGGACCCGCTCCAACAGTTCCTTGTCCTTCCTGTGCTGGGACTGTTGGAACAGGTCCAGACGAGGGCCACAAAGATGATCAGAGGGTTGGAGCAGCTCTCCTATGAGGACAGGCTACAAGAGTTGGGGCTCTGCAGCCTGGAGAAGAGAAAGCTTGGAGGAGACCTTAGACTAACCTTCCAGTATGCGAAGGGGGCCTACAGGAAGGCTGGGGAGGGACTATTTACATTGTCATTCTTGCAAGGACAGGACAAGGGGCAATGGGTTTAAACTGGCAGAGGGAAGATCTAGACTGGATGTTAGGAGGAAGTTCTTTACAGTGAGGGTGGTGAGGCACTGGCTCTGTTTGCCCAGGGAGGTTGTGGCTGCTCCCTCCCTGGAGATGTTCAAGGCCAGGTTGTATGAGACCTTGAGTATCCTGTGCTAGTGGGAGGTGTCCCTGCCTATGGCAGGGAGTTGAAACTAGATGATCCTTGATGTCCCTTCCAACCTTACCATTCTATGATTCTGGGAAGATAACCTATTGTGTAGCATATCTAGAGAGATACACTCACTGTGACCATTTGAAGTCATGGAGGCAAACCATTTCTCTGCTTTATTTGACATTGAGAAGTTCTCATGGATTATTTTGGGGAAGAGTGTTCTCATGGATTGCTTGGGAAACAATGCTTTTGAGTATAGAGTAACTGGTGTCAGTCCTGAATTAGATAATTAGGATGATAAGGTATTTATAAAACATGACTGGCAGAGTCACAGAATGGTAGAATGGTGTGGGTTGGAAAGGACCTCAAAAGGTCATCTAGTCCAACACCCCTGCAGTAACAGAGAGATCCTCTACTAGATCAGGTTGCTCAGAGGTCCATCAAGCTTGGCCTTGAACATCTCCAGGGATGGGGCCTCAACTACCTCCTTGGGCAACCTGTTCCAGTGTTCCATCATCCTCATGGTAAAGAACTTGTTCCTAACATCCAATCTAAATCTCCTCTTCTCTAATTTCAAACCTTTATCCCTCATCATATCACTACAGGCCTAAAAGGGTTGAAACAACTAATATACCAGATTAAAGATGACTTCACAGGCCTAAGAATTCTCTAGTATCAAACAAAAAACAAAAGTACTGTCTATGCCTCTAGGTGGGGCAAGAAATAATTTAGAAGACTGAGATGCTAGATACAGCATTGAGAAAAAAAAATATATATAAATTAGAAATATATTTTAGACATCAGATGTATAATTTAGAAGATTTAGACATTAGATATTAGCAAAGGCTTTCTTCCTATAAAGGTAATTAAAATTAAACTAGTTAGTGAGCATGGTTCTTGGAGTGATACAAAACCAAATTAAACAAACCTATGAGAAAGAACTGAGTCAACTCAACCTTAGGGAAAAAAAAACCTGAAAAAGAATGGCTTTTGGTTTTTTTTCCCCTCAAACAGTCTTTGGAAAAGGCTTACATCAGACAGCCATTTCTATGATTATTTTCACCACAGTGCACATCTTCACCAAAGATCATCCATCAGTCACTTTCAAAATGGTTACCGTTTCCTATTACTTTTAATGAGATTCTGTTAAGGTCCTGTGCTGTATTCCAAAATTCTGATTGTTTCCAGAAAGTAAAGCTAGCAGGTATCTTTCTTAAGAACAAATTGAAAACAGTGGGGGGCAGATAACCATTTCAGAATAATGACCTAAAACTTGGAAAGCTTCGACGGAAGACAGTGTTGTATGGACCTTTTCTTTGCAGTGCAGTAGTATTTATCAGCCCCTTCAGAAGCAGTTTCAGGAATGAGATTGGGAGAGGAAAAAATCCTTTCATCTTATGTGATGTGGTCGTGACAAAGATTCATGCAAGTTTTAACAAAGGGATGATAAACTGACTCCCCATTTCAAGAGAGACAGGGATCTATTCAAAGGAGTCCAACAGAGGGCTACAAAGATGATGAAAGGAGTGGAGCACTGCCCTATAAGGAGAGGCTGAGAGACCTGGGGCTTTTTGCTCTGGTGAAGAGAAGATTTTGAGGGGATATAATCAGTGTTTATAAATATTTGAGGGCTGTGGATCAAGAGGGAGGGACAAACTCTTCTTACTTGTGTCCTGTGATAGAACAAGGATTAATGGGTATGGACTACAGCACAGGAAGTTCCACCTCAATGTGAGCAAAAACTTCTTTACTGTAGGAGTCATGGAGCCCTGGATCAGGCTGCCCAGAGAGGTTGTGGAGTCTTCTTCTCTTGAGAATTTCAAGCCCTGTCTGGATGTGTTCCTGTGCCATCTGAGCTAGATTCTATCATCCTAATCTGGTAGGGGGCTTGGACTTGATGATCTCTGGATGTCCCTTCCAATCCCTAACATCCTGTGACCCTGTGGCATGGAAAATCCTTATGTCTACTTCATTCTGAGGATTGTAGAAGGTGAAGCAGTAATATGTGTTAAGCCCATGTAAATTGTCATCAATTCTTTAAAATTCACCCATGAAGGCTTACTTTGAAATTTTCAGAAAAAAAAGAGCTTTGTTGCAAATTGAAGTTGTCTGATAATTGTTTTCCACACAAAAATTAGATTATTCTTAATTGTGAAGGTGCACTAGTACATCCATAGCATATATTAGATATATCTATATCTCTATTTGTTTTATGTCTATATCTTATATGTGTATATAAAACACAGAACAGAGAAAAAAATGTATTTTCAGTCATACCTTCCAGTGAAGTTAAGATCAATAAACAACAACAAAAGTCCAGAAGAAAATAATTAAAAATATCAAGAATATGTAAAATTAGAAAATGTTCATATAACAATTTTCAATATTCATAGCATTTGCTTCATTATTAGGAATGTTTTATCAAACTGGTAATTCTGGAATAGAATGAAGATTACAGAGTCAACAATGCAATGAAATATCTTCAACTACCCTTGCTGTCCATTAGTAGTGTGGATAATATCTTGTAAAGCCATTGAAGAGTATGTAAGGGCTTTATTTCCTCCTTTGAGAATTACACTATCTACTTTTGCTACAATTTTTTTAGATATTCATTACTAAGACCAAATAAACATAAATCTCCCAAACATATAAACCTGTTGAGCATGGAAGTCACAGAAGCACCTTTTTTAACTTCTTGCATTCCCAGGGAGGGGGTGTAAGGAGGGGTAATATCAATGAAAGTTCCAAATGATATAGACTGAAAACTTCATATTGCTTTGAAAATTATTTACATTGTGGGAATGTCCTATTGCAATATTTTCTTTTTGAAATTTACTGCTTTTGTCACAGTTTAGGCTATATTCACCTGATAACTTTTAGTTGTGACTAATGAAATCAGTAAAAAACTCAAAAGACTCTGTGCAGTTTTGTAAGGAGTAAATGCTTGTATTTTTTAATTGCTTTACTGTAGGACTATCATGGAGAGAGGCTAATGGCTGCCAGCCCTTCCCTAATCAATGATTCTGGTGTCTCTGGAGGAATATGTGAATTTTAAAGTAAAATGTCTGTCTGTTGCATAGGAAAATCTCTGATCTCTAAACAGTAGAATAGATTTCCCCCCATGCATTGATTAACACTAAATCTTTTTAGATCTGCTTCACCTTCACTTTTCCCTTGGCATCTGAATTGTTGGGCTGAATAGATACAGTTCAAACAGAACTTAACTGATAATATTCTCACCGTAAAGAAAAGTGACTGTCACATAGGTAATATTTTAATCAAACCAAAAGAGTTCTAACTATGCAGTCACTCCCATTCTGTGCTTTAATGTTAATTCTGTGGATGCAGCTAGAGTCAACAAAATCTTAACTCGAGCCAAGATTTTACCATCTAGTTTGATGGTTGCCACTACATTTGAGCAAAATGAGAACGGAAAAATGCAAACGGAGTGATTTGAAGACAGTTTAAAACCATTTACTATTTTTCTTCCTTGCAACTATAAAATTACACTGTTAATTCCAGTAGATTTGTCAGTTGCCCAGTGATGATTGCCTTTTTCTGAGGAAAGGGAACAACTCATATACTCAACAAAATAATGTAGAAAAAAAAAAAAGAAAACTAGGTTTTCTTTGCTAAACACTTAGGACACACTACCCTCTTATTTTAGTAAGTTATAGCCATTTCAAAATGTCTCTTTCTAAATAAGCTGATTTTTCTTTCCTCAAATTGAAGATGGAAAACTGAAAGATGTTGCTCTCCACATATATATTATCCACTACAGGTAGAAGTGCCAAAGCATTTTAAGAGTTAATGCACCAAAAATTAAAAGAATCATAGAATCATAGAATAGTAAGGTTGGAAGGGAACTCAAGGATCATCTAGTTCCAATTTCCTGCCATAGACAGGGACACCTCCCACTAGTTCAGGTTCCTCAAGGCCTCATCCAATCTGGCCTTGAACACCTCCAGGGAGGGAGCAGCCACAACCTCCCTGAGCAACCTGTTCCAGTGCCTCACCACCCTCACTGTAAAAAACTTCCTCCTGACATCTAGTCTAAATCTTCCCTCTGCCAGTTTAAACCCCCTCCATAACAAGATGTTAATCCTTTTAGGATCTTAATAAGACAGATGCAAACAATTCAAGGAATTTTATTGTGGAAAAGACAGAAAGTATGGCAATCTTAGAGTGATGGCAATCTTACATCCCTCCTGATACAGTAACCTCAGTTGTACCATAGGACAGGCCTCCCTCTTCTTATCTCGTTATGTTATGTGGAGTTCCATGGCGAGTTTCAGTGGCCTCACTGTTCTTCAAAACTTTGTAGTATCCTTCAAAATGCACAAAGCTACTGATCTTTCACCTGTACAATACTGACATTTCTCAAAGGTTTGCTGAGAGTATTGCAACCTTAAGTGTCTCTGCAGGAGCAGAGCAAGTACGGATTTTTAGAGGCAGTATCTGCTAATATATGTCCTCGGGTTATTTCATCATATGCTAACATGAATTTTTGCAACAAAACTCTGTGGTTAACCTCTGCCTCAGTTAGGCCTGAAATCCCTGTCTCCATGCAATGGGTCTTCTGCAGTTGCCCACTGAATTCTACCCCATGATTTCAAGCAGATTATTACGCAGGTCATATGCAGGCCAGTTTATGATTCATTTTGTTGTCTAATATAATACTATTATAGTTCAACACAGAGCCCATATTCCCAGACAGTTTTGCTCAGGTTGAACAAAGCCCATAGCCCAGGAAAAATCCACTGATGTCCTGTAAAACAATCATTTCCAGATAATGGAGATGAACTGAAAGTCTGCTACTGTGATCGTGAGAGGATATTTCTCTGCCACAGTTATTCATACAGCTAAGTTGTTGGTTCAGATTGTGTGTCACTTTCTATGCCATGGTTGCTCTATTTGCACCTATTGAAAAAGCCTGCCCATCCCATTAGCAGGAAACAAATCTCTTAGGTTCACAGGGATCTCAGTATCTGCTACCTGTGAAATAGATTTTCCCACTAATGGCTAGCTCTTGAAAGTAAGTGCAAATTGTTACTCCCAGAAAAAAAGAGAAAGTGTCCTCATAACACGCAGCATTCTGTAGAACATTATCTACATTTACTCTACATTCTGTTCTGAAATGTCATTAATCATGATTTCCAATGTTCAAACAAATTTTCTGTTACTGATAGCCTCCCACTCAATCTGTTATTCATGAAACTAGAATTCTTGTAGCAGAAGCATTGCCCATGAAAAACTGACTTTTCAGTATTGTATGCGAATTGAGAAATCTCCAAGTTCTTCAATACTCCTTTAGCACTTAATCCATTATGAAAGTGAGAGGTGATAAGCTCCTAGCTAGCTTCTTATGGGCACAGTGAAGTATACCAGATGGGCTCATTTTCAAGTAAAGACGTGAGCTTACCCGAAGAATACTTTTCATTAACTAGTCCCATATAGTCTTTTTTCAAGTTTCAGTGTTATAAACCTGATATTTAGAAGTAACTTCTGTACAAATAAAGTCAACTTTATTTTTTCTTCTCTTAGTTAACTTTAACTTTTAGTTAATCTGTCTTAAATCACAGAATCACAGAATCACAGAATCACAGAATCACAGAATCACAGAATGTTAGGTGTTGGAAGGGACCTCCAAAGATCATTGAGTCCAACCTCCCTGACAAAGCAGGGTCACTTAGGGCAGGCAATACAGGAATGCATCCAGACAGACTTTGAGAAGAAAATTCCACAATGTCTCTGGACAGCCTATTCCAGTGCCCTGTCATGCACACCATAAAAAAATGTCTCCTTGTGTTGAGGCAGAACCTCCTGTACTCTAGCTTGTACCCTCTGTTCCTTGTCCTATCACTGGGCACCACTGAAAAGAGCCTGGCACCTTTGTCTTGACATCTATCCCTCATATATTTATAGATGTTTATAACATCCCCTCTCAACCTTCTCTTCTCAAGACTAATGAGCCACAGCCCTCTCTGTCTTTCTTCATAGGAGAGATGTTCCTGTCCCCCAGTCATCCTCACAGCTTTCCATTGGACTCTCTCTGGCAGGTCCCTGTCTCTTTTGAATTGGGGAGCCCAAAACTGGACACAGTATTCCAGGTGTGTTATCACTAAGGCACAGCAGATGGGCAGGAGAACCTCCCCAGACCTGTTAAAGATCAGTTAGATTCTGTTTCAGTAAACAGGATGCCTCATAATCAAGATATTCTATTATCACTGTCACAGCAGCTAGAGCTCTTGTTCTTGTTGTTGTTGTTTGCTTTTAAAATTCTATCCATTACAACTAATCTTTGCTGTCAGTAGTCAAGCTACCTGAATAAACTGAATAAGCAAAATTATATCATTTGGTGTCATGAAAATGAGGGTTTTTTCCTGTGTATAGGTAGGAAAAAAATGTATAGTCAAGTGAAAGGTGTTTTATCATTTCAGCTGAATTTTTGATCTAATAAACGAAATGTTGATGAGTTGTCTCCTGAAAGAAACCACAATTTTCTCAGTCTGAGCTACATCAATAGTTTGAAAAGATAGAATAGCTTGTAATAAGTGCATTTCTGGTTAAAGCACTGAATTTAACTGAGATGGTGCTTGAAAGCCATACAACGAGAAGGTGCAACAATCAAGGCATTCATGACTACTAAATCTAACTAATGGGATTAGCAGAATTTCTTGAGTATCTGTTTCGTATTTTGTCCCAGTAGTTTCCTGTATGGCAATTTTATCACACAATACTTTTCTCATGTGATAAATTAATCGATTTCCCTGCATAGTTACAGGACTATGCAAAAGAAGACATTTTTAATGAGTTCTATAAACAAGTGCATCTGGTGAGAGTGTCAGCTAGACCACTGACTTATAGAGGATTGTTCTGCAGATCTGAACCATTCTATGCCAGCAATCATGAGAGGAGCTAGTTGTAGTTTGTTCCCATAAATACAATTTATGAGATTGGTACTTCTGGCTGTTTAATGCTAGATAGAAGTTCTCGTTCTTTCCAAATGTGCTGACTGTATTTGGCCATGCAGTTCTTAAACACATCTTCCCAGACAAGTCCATCTTCAGTTTAGGCTTAGTATCATAGAACCATAGAATAGCTCAGGTTGGAAAGCACCTTAGAGATCATCTGCTATGAGTAGGGACACATCTCAACTAGTCTCAGCTGCTCAAGTCCTCATCAAACCTGACCCTTAAACACCTGCAGGGAGGACGCATCCGCAGCCTCCCTGGGCAGCGTGTTCCAGAGTCTCACCACCCTCGTGTTGAAGAACTTCTTCCTAAGATTCCACCTAAACCTACTTTCCCTCAGCTTCAAACCATTCCCCCTTGTCCTTTTGCCAGACACCCTTAGGAAAAGTCCCTCTGCAGCCTTCCTGTAGGATCCCCTCAGAGTGCATCTTTAAAGGTCCTTGTGGAGCCTTGTCTTTTCTAGGCTGAACAACCCCAGCTCCCTCAGCCTACCCTCATAGCTTCTGAACCACACCTTCGGATTTAGTTCTAGAACCCAAACTGGATTAAAGGCTGCTATTTTTTTTGTAGAATGAAACTGCTCTGCTATAAGAAGCAAAGCAGGGAAATTTCATAAGACTTCATATGAGGAGGTGATGAAAGTGCATTTCAAGACTCAATGGACACTGTGATTCCCTTTAACCTCAGATGAGAAGAACAGGGGCACAGAGTGTAGAATGTTTGGGCTTCTGATTGATATTCAAGCTATCACAATCAGTTTGTTGTGGTGATCTCTTGTCTTGCAGACAGAAAATGGTGCTGTCATAAGCCTTCCTGGGCTACTACTTGGCCAGAGATTGTATCATAAGAGAACTATCAACAGGCTGATGTGCACATCAGTTATGGGTGGAGTAGATACTTCTGCCTTTATTCTTGTTAGTGTCATCAACAGTGCTTTAATTAATTCAGCTGGAGCTCATATGATATTCCCATGGAGTGGGTCTGCATTAAGGATATTCTCACCACCTGTCCTTTCTTAGAAATGTTAATAGTATCTTTTTATAGATGATATAGATACAGATATAGATTAGGTATAGCATAGAATCACAGAAGCATTCAGGGTGGAAGAGACCTTCAGGATCACGAAGTCCGACTAATAACCCTACTCTACAAGGTTCACCCTAAACCATATCTCCAGGCACTACATCCAGAAGACTTTTACACACACACAGGGCTGATATATATGACCAGTATCTTTCTAGATATAAATATAGTTGTGTTTTATATCTTAAGAACATTTATAATTCAGAATCTAACCCTGTTTTTTTTTTTAGATGTGGCATTCAATTTTCTGTTATGAATTATGGCTGCTTCCATTTTATGATGACTGCCTTAACTTTTCCTCTTCTCTTTCTGCACCACGTATCTAGGCTATAGCAGAGAAAACGAAACTTCAGAAAGAAACTTATGTTTTACCTTTTCTGAGACCTGTTCTCAGAAGGCTACTACGAATGTTGTGCACATGGGAAAATCCACTTCTCTTATTGTGTAGCTGACCCCTTTAAAAATTCATAGATTATTCTGTAAGATTTTTTTATATATGCAGTAGAAGTTAGAGACTATATTGCCTCAGACAGAAAAGAAAAAAAAAAAAAAAGTTGATGGGAGATTGAAAAAAAAAAAAAGTCTCTCAGTTCCCAAGAGACTTTTTAAAATGTATCTGCCAAATCTGAAAGGATTTTGCTTTAGGAAATTAGAGCAGCCATACATTTAATTTTAAATACCATTATTCCAAAGAAGTCCCAAGAAAGGTAGGGTTGCAAAGAATGAGTAGTATAAAATCTTCTTTTTCTTTTCCTTAGAACAATATTTCATTTGCAGTAAAATAATGAAAAAGATGAAAAGAAACACAAAAATGTAAAGTCCATTTTTGTGCTATATCCCTGGGCTGTCACTGTCTGTCAAACGGCAGAGGACCAGTCCAACAGCAAATCAAGGTTACTGAACTAGAATAGGTAATCTGTCAAATATCTTTAGTTGAATTTGTGTATAAGAATGTTTTGATGAGGGAAAAAAAAATTACTTCAAATTCATTGCTTCTTGTACAACTATCTAAAAGGTTAAATAAACCTCAAACATAGAGTAAGAGTTCAGAATGAGGCACATTTAAGGTAAATTTGTGAGGGTGTTTTCTGTTTTTCCCTCTTGTGTTCATTGTGGTAATCCAAAAGCTATTCAATAGAATTAGTACAGCTCATGAGAAATAATTTTCTATTATTTTCCAGTACAGATTAATTTTCAAATAAATAGAATGAATTTTCTGTTCTGCAACTGCTCGTTCACCTCCATCAAGCTAATCACCATCACATATCCTGGTGTCTTTTGCCAGTTTCCAGGTTTTCTTTCCTCCGTGTTCTGTTTGAGGCACTAATTTTAAGGAAAATGTCTAAACCATCATGTGAAGTCCTTTTTCACTTAAATCTTTTCCTGATTTTCTGTATAAAAAAAAGATTGGATGAGGCGTTGAGTAACCTGTACTAGTGGGAGGTGTCCCTGCCTATGGTATGGGGTTGGAACTAGATGATACTTGAGGTCCCTTCCAACCTTACCATTCTATGATTCTATGATTTGAAATATTAGTATCTGCACAAGTTAGAAGAAAAAGATATTTTTGGTCAGTCATCAATGTCATCTGAATTATTTTTCTTGGCTTTGAGTAACTTGAAGGGAAACTATGTATAAGATTAGTGGGGTTTTTTTAGGCTTCTGTTTGGTTTTTTTTTTGTTTCTTTGGGGTTTTATTTGCTTCATTTTTCTGATAGGTTTCACAGGAACAAAAGTTTATTCATATAATTTCACTTTGGGTTTCTTACTTGGGTGCAAACAGTCTCTTTTCTCTGCCTAACTAAATTGGTTTTGGGAATTAACAAGGCAGAAATTATAAATTATGTGGTTATTTTATTTCTGGAATGCCCTGCCCACAAACTATATACAAATTAGTTAGATTGTGTTCAAAATTTGTTCAGGAAGATCTTCACAAGGATGCTTATAGGGAATTTAATAATTCAGGAAAATCAGAAAGTTGGCAAAGGTTCGCTACAAAAATAGCTTTGCCGCACTTACAATAAAAGGCAGCCCAAAGCCCTTAAGATCGTCTATGCTACTCATAGCGGTGGTGTAGGAATTTGGAGGTGGTCCCTTGGCTCCTTTGAGTCAGTATCTTGAACTGCAAATTGTAATCCAGTGGTGGATCAATGTGGCACGGGATCCAATGCGAGTAAACCTGCCAGAGTCCAAAATGACTGCAGACACGGTTTCCATGGGCAAAGATTGTGGGGCGGCACAGGACAAAGCCGGGATGCTTGGCAGTGTTCCCACAAATGGCACAAGTTTACGGCAGAGGCAGGTCCCTGCAATAGGCAGGCAGGATGTGGCAGTCCAAAAGTGGGGACCATGTGATTTCTTGCCACCGTTCTTCCAGATGCCACTCAAGGTCTGACTCAAGGTCACCCCTCAGGGTATGAGTCAAAGTTCAAGTCAAGGTCCCCTTACATAATGTGTCCATCTGCCATATATATATGCTGGGATGATTTGCTCTTCCCTGTTCAAGCCTGTGGGGGTAGGGGTAAGGAACTTTGCACCTACTTCTTTCCACATTCCAAACCCCTGGAGCCAGAGGTGGGGGGGAGCAAAACGGTTTCACACCCCATTCAAACCTCGGGTGGGCCAGGGACTTGGGTGTGCCCTGCCACCTTAGCTCATGGAATTTATGCAAGGTTATATGAGGCACTATGGAATACTTGCAAAAAATCAGGTAGGTAGGTAGATAAATAAGACAGTATGACGAACTTCTTATCAACTAATAGTCAATTCCATTTGTACAGCTCTCAGCCTAAATTCCCTGTCCAGGAAGGTGAGTAGACTCCTCAAGCAATACTGTCCTAGGGAAACTCAAAGATGAAGCAGGGGACATTTCCATACTTTTGTTATAGCAACAGAAAATTGAGCAATAACTGAAGCTAAGATAGGCAAACCCAACAAAATGGAAATAAAGTCAATACTTACAGACTCATAGAACGGCTTGGGTTGGAAGGGACCTTAGAAATCAGCTACTGCGACCTCCCCACCATGGGCTGGGATGTCTCTCATCTAGACTTGACTGCTCAAGGCCTCATTCAGCTTAGCCTAAATAACTCCAGGGAGGAGGCATCCATGACCTCCTTAGGCAGCCTATTCCAAAGTCCCACCACCCTTATATTGAAGAACTTCCTGAGATCCAGTCTAAACCCACTATCCCTCAGTTTCAAACCATTACCTCTGATCTTGTTGCTAGTGGAAGTGACAAAGAGCAAGTTAAAAGTATTGATTGTCAACATGGTGAATAGCATCAGAGATTTTGGTTTTCTTCTCACTCACTATACAAAATGAGATCATTCACTCACTTTTCACAGTGGAAGCTCAGAAGAGTATAAGTAATGAACAAGTACTCAGCACATTATGAAAATGTGATCTATTAAGAAATCAAAACTTTTTTGGGCAGATGTGAGGAGTGGACTCAGTGTTGTTACTGTTAGTGATCTTCTCTGCAAAACCAGTATCTCTAAGTAAGCGGTGCAGGAGAAAGGCATGAGAATAATCACTCATTGAAAACCTCTGATTGAATCAGTAAAGATTTGTTGTAGATAGAAGTCTTCTAACTAGAAAGGGACTTTAATCAAATCTATTTCATCTTATGCAAGATACTAGATACACATTTCTCACATCTACTGTGAGTCGTTTCTGAATCATAAAGACTAAGATACAGAATGGGTTAGCAGCATAGGTTAAATAAAATTAAAGGTTATAATTTTGAAATTTTCATTTTGAAACTGTAGCTTAAGCAGGTTTACTCATTTGTATAGAGGTTATAATTATTTAGTTTTAATAAGATTGTTCCAGAAGTGAATGAAATGGGGAATTCCCAGATACTTCCAGTGACATCAGTCGTAAGGGTTGCCAGAGGACATTTTTCCTGCAAGTTAGTTTCTCCAAACCACAAAACAATATTTAGTTTCACTTTTCTTGTGTCTTTTTAGACTGACACTGTCCGCTAGCTTTATCTGTGCATCCAGATCTTGTCATTTGAAGTCAGACAGCACTATCTTCCATTCTACCTGATGATTGGGAAAGACCCTTACGGTTGATTTGGGGCAATTAAAGAGGCAGGAATTATAAAATATGTAGTTATTTTATTTCCAAAAAGACCCACGCACAAACTAGTTAAATTTGGGTTCTAACGTGGTGGGGAAAATCTTCACAAGGATGCTTATGGGCAATTCATTAATTTAGGAGACTCAAAAAATTGGAAAAGTTTAGCCACAAAATAGTTTTGCCCCAGTTAATAAATAGGCAGTCTGGAGCCATAAGGAAGGTCTGTTCTACTCACAGTGGTGGAGTAGAATTCAAAGACAGTCCCTGGCTCCTTTGTGACAGTGCTGGAACTGCTTGGCGTCTCGATAGCTGTTGAGAGGCTTGTAGATCTTTCCAGGCTCTAGCAGGGGCAGACAATCTCTGACCTGACCCTGGTTCCTCTTGACACAGAGGTTTGCAGAGGTGTAGGCAGGATCTCTTGCAGATGTGCAGAGAGCACGATGTTAAGTGCCTCGTGATGTCTTGAGGTACTTAATGCCTTCTCCTGGTGAACATGAAGCACTTAAGTTTCCAGGTAGTTCAAGCCCAAAACATCAAGGCTAAGCTGGTCTGAAGCATGACAGAGCAGAACACTTTTGTCCAAGCTGAAAGCAGTGAGGCAGAGCACATTGTCTGGGTAGAGCAGAACATAGAGCAGAGCAGCTCACACTGAGGCAGAGCAGTGAGGCAGAAGCAGTTCCATGATGCAAAGCACCACAACTGCTTGCAACTTAGCTCAATTTATATTATTTACCTGAGTGCAATGGCTCCTTTGTCCCCCATCAGCAGAAGGATGGGGCAAGCCAGTACATCTAATAGACCTATTAGTCTTCCAGGACAACAGTCATCCAGTGCAACCATTATCTAACTCCACCAAGTCTGGTGCTAAACTGTGTCCTTAGCACCACATCTATGCCACATCACACCTCCAGACAGGGTGATTTGAACACCTCTCTGGGGAGCCTATTCCAGTGAGAACTCTTTCAGAGAAGAATTTTTTTTCTCATATTCAGTCTAAACTTCCCCTCTGGTTCAACTTGAGGTGGTTTCCTCTCATTCTATCATTTTTTTGTTAGGGAGAAGAGACTGACACCTACTTTGCTGCAACCTCTGTCCAGGTAGTTGAAGATAAAGTCTTCTTTCATATAACAGAACTGAGGTCCTGGAGTATGTCCAGAGAAGAGCAATGAAGCTGGTGAGGAGTTTGGAGAGCATATCATACAAGAAGAGGCTGAGGGATCTGGGGTTGTTTAGTCTGGAGAAGAGACTGGTAAGTGGAGACCTTGTTGTTCTCTACAACTACCTGAAAGGAGGTTGGAGTGAGGCTGCTGTTGGTCTCTCTTCTCAAGTAATTAGCAATAAGATGAGAGGAAATGGGTTTAAGCTGTGCCAGGGAAGGTTTAGATTGGACATTCAGAAAAACTTCTTTACTGAGAGAGTGGTGAGGCCTTGGAACAGGCTACCCAGGGAGGTGGTGGAGTTGCCATCCCTGGAGGTGCTCCTGAAGTTTGTAGATATGGTGCTTCAGGACTTGGTTTAATGGTCATGGTAGCTGAGTTACAGTTGGACTCAATGACCTTAAAGTTCTTTTCCCACACTAATGATTTGATGATTCTATAATTCTAAGAACATTAAATAGTGCTCTAACACTAGAGCATATTGAGTAGAAACAAAGTCGGGTGGATTTACCAGCTAAATTTAATAGGATTCTACATGGCATATGCAAGTCCTAGTCTTGGAAGATCTTCATCTTAGTGGTACGTGTCCAGATGTTAGTAAAAGGATAGGTCATAATCCAGCCGGTGAGGGTGTGTATTTTGGTACATTTCAAGTTCCTATTCTTAACTGTGGAGTTGCTTCAAATCCTTATTTAAACTATTCTAACATTCATTTTCAATGGGAGATAGACAAAAAGAAGTTTTCATTATTTTGGGGTCTTTTTTCAGAAGTGGTTGGTGTAGTTCTCTGAAACTTCCAGAAAAACCACTCTGAACATTTAAGCAGCTTTCTGAGAAAGTCTAGTAGTAGGAACTGTGAGGCAGACACACTGCTTTGTTTCTAATGACATATAAAAATTCATTTCTTACATTTCCATGGATAAAAATGTTGATCTCTCAAGGACTTGCAGAAAATTATTCCATCGATATAAGATAGTGTCACGGCTAGAAGATTGGGAGAGTAAGGAACCGTGTGTACAGCAGTGTCATTCCCCCTGAACAGGTTCAGAGGGTCTTGAAGCCTGACTTTACAATGAGCAAAACAAAAAAAGTTCCTTAAAAACTCAGTTTTCTAAATAATAAAACTAAAAAATTAATAATAATAAAAACAAGAACAGAACAAAACCATACTTACTTTTTCAAGGAGAATTTGTGCTAATGATGGTTCTGATCCAGCCCCAGTGCATTTACAGCATTGGAACAAGATGTTAGAAAGCTATCCTCTATCCCCTGTGTAGTACATGACTTCAGGAACTAGAATCTGCCAGATACACACTTAACAAATTACTGTTCCAGAAAGCCACTTTTACCTCATTCTTTTGACAAGCTTAGATTATTTCAGCTAGGCAATAAGCCAACTTTCGTGGTAGCATGAGATGAATAAAACAGCACAATGACATTATATCAATTAAGGGTATGTGATACTGCACTTGTGAGAGTGAAATGTTCAGAGCCATTGGGTTCTAGCAGAAATTGTGCTCCTCAGAGGAATTGGTCCTTATGAATATGGATGACAATTGTTAGAGAAAAAGAATCTACACATGACTCTAGTTAAAGCTGGATTTCTTTTTTCAAGATGATATGGTTGAGTGAGAAGGAAAATCAGGCAAGAGGATGTAGGGTATCACCTTTTACAATTCCTTCCTCCCCAGAATTTTTCCTAACTTTTACATGCAAAGCTGCTACATTTGCTACTCTACCATTATTTTTAATTATTCACAACCTAAACTTCCTTCAAATGAGCTCTCTTAGGATCAGCTCCTAGATCATGACACCTGTGAAAGATCTTTCCATTATGGAAACTCATCTGAACATCTGCAAAGAACGGCTAGGTTTATTTAATCATTTTAACTGAAGAACAAAACACTGTTTGGAATCAACATAATTATGCAACTGCTTATCTTCATAGTTTGCACATTGACCTTTTTCTCTCCGTCTTCCTTTTTCCCATCTATATCTCCCTATTATTGTGTTTTATAAGAAAATGTTTTACACATTGCTTATATAGTACCTGTTATAAAAAGTCATAATTTCGTAGTGTGAACCTTTGACCAAGTTCCAATCTAATAATAATTATTCATGTTCAGTGAATACTTTAAGGTATAAATGCTCCATGGGTCAAAAAAACCAAACACAACCAGACCAAAACTGTGCAAGATTCTGCTTATCTGTCACTGCTACTTTCTGTATTGTGACACTTGAAGACTTTACAGCTGGAGAAAAGCCTCTTAGCCTTTAGGTATTTTCAGGATGAGCATGGGCTTACCCTATTAGCTAATAATTTTTTTCTTAGAAACTTGTATCTTTTTAGGAAGCAATCCACAGCTCCTGAATCCACTCAGCTTTTCTCCAAGCATAATGAGCACTGTAAAGTTTCACCCTGATTCATATTTTACCTGAAATATCTGTCAAGTTTAATCATAAAATAACATAAGGTTATACTCGACTTGACTTCAGACTTCAAACTACAAGGCTGAAAGAAACACTTACAAATTAAATGAGTGGTGTACTGCAGTCCAATTCGATGTTGAACAATTGGAATTTTATTTTCTTGTTATCCTCTATCAGGTATGAGTCACCAGTCTAATCATCAGAATCGTGGCTTCAGATTTCATAACAATAGATTCTCTTGTATACTCCAGTCATGATTCCATTATTTCTACCTTCTGGTGCATATAAATTTCATGAATCTCTTTGTTTGTTTGTTTGTTTGGGTGGGTGGGTTTTTTTGTATAAACAGCATAGTTCATTAATTCTAAACATTTATATATGGGCATAATACATGTATGAAGTTGTTAGCTTAACACTGTTCTGAATGGAGGCTTGGAAAATACCACTTCATGTGGAGAAAAATTCGTTTAAAATTGAAAATAATTACTTACTTCAGCTCCTTTGTAAGAAGTCAACGCATCTGTGATCTGTGCAAATGCAGATGAGGGATTCTTGGATCTTTAACAGCTCTTACTGCTCTTTTTAGTTCATTTGCTTCACCTCTTTTGTAAGTGATCTATGTTCAAGATTGGATTGAACTTCTAATTTGTATTTCTTACATTTCTGTTTCCATATGTCCATGAAATTTTGTGATACATTAGCTTTCTATTAAAAACAAACAAACAAAAAGCCCCTCCAAACCCTCATTACAACCATGTGTAGGACTTAGTGTCTGAACACAGGTCAGAGACCACAATCTCTTTTCTACCATCAAGAACTTTAAGTTTTTTACTCTTCCTAACCCATAATTCCTGAACTGGATGACTGAAAGAACACTTAGAGAAGTGTAAACAGTGTAGATAACTTTTCAAGGTGGAATGAATTTCTGTAGATTTATAATCAGTTTTTCCTAGCAAGCAAGGCTGAAATCAATCCTTTGTAACCACTGAAGTCTTAGAAAACAAGATTTTCTTTGCACTCCCAAATGCTTACATACCCAAACCACCCTAACTGTTTTAACACTTCTAGACTACAAATAAAACTTGAAATGTGACAAAATCTCCAAAACTTCTGTTCCCAGGGTTCGTTAAAGTGATCATGAAAAATAACAACAAAAATGCTCCCTAAAACATCTCTGGTCATGAAAAGAAAAGAACTACTTAAAAAAATAAGTAGTCAGCTAGAAGGAATGAAGTCAGTCTTACCCTTTCTGGATTAGCTCACAATTATCTACACAAAATTTCCTTGTCATGGATACAACCAAATTGATTTAAAAAAAAAATTGGTTTTGGTTTTGTTTTGTTTTGGTTTTTTTTTTTAAAAGGAAAAATTGTTAATATATTGTTAATGTATTTATTTGTACTACTCATTAAGGACAACTCCACCACAATCAAGAAGCTTTACCAGATCTGATTCTAGGATAGATATTTCAAGAAAGAGAACAAAATTCATTAAACCAGCAACATTCTCAGTGTGGTTTTTCTCTCAATTGTGTGTGTACTGTTAAGGGCAAGTAGGGATAACTAAAAGGAAATCCTGACCATAGCTTTTCACACATTAAAAGCAGAATAAGTATTTCAGAACTAATTTGTTATCACGCGTCTTAGGCAGAAAGATCCTTTTCTTAGCAACACAACGCTCCCATACCATGGTCAGCTCTTATGGTTTGATGGAGGCCACACTCGCTGGCTGTGTTGCTTCAAAACAACCTAAATGATTTATCTACATTTGGAGGGAGGTTATGGAGGGAGGAAGTAATGGTTTGTGTTCTGTAATGTGAATGTGATATAGAAACATCAAAGGATACAACAGATATTTACACTGAGCAGCTACCAGCAAGGCATTTGGGCAGGCAGCTTGGAATTGTGACCACAGATATGTTGTGATAGGAAATTCAGTCAATCCTAGCTGCTTTGAGTAAGCACTATTTGCTGCGTTTGGACTTGCTGGAAGCAGGTACTGATTCAAAAAGTAAAGAATTTAGTGTATAACTTTCTCATGCATTTGAAATTACTGTTTACACATCGAAATCCTACCCCGATTTAGTTTTAGAGCTGCTGTGGTGTGCATAGCTGCTAGCATCCAGTATTCAAATAGTCCGTGAATTTTCGCTGAGCAAAATTCATGCTCACTCACTTTATGGTTTATGTCATGTTTTGTGGTGTTACTTGACAGTGAAGTTCTGCCTCTAGCATATCTGCCTACTAGATCCTTCTTAAAAAGAGAAAGAAAAACCCTCTGCAATAAGAGAGGGGAAAGTTAAATCTCTCTGAGGTTTTAATTTTATTTTCCCTGAACACAAACCTGAAGTTTATGACCATCTGTAAAAATCTTGTCCATTATCTGACATGGTGCAGAGAAAGGACATCAGGTTGCATGTGAATGGGATCTGCTTCACATGCTGTGCCTCTTCTTTTTATTGCTGGTTGTTCAGGCATGAAGCAATAACATTTCCAAAGAGCACATTCACACACTGATGGAACATAAAGTTTATCACACTGTTTTGCAGGATGAACATACAGGCTGCAAGTCAACCTGAGGGCACCTTGGTTAGCCTTTAATGCTTTTTATATATTTTGCTAGAACACATCCTGCTGCTGAACACCACATAGCCCTGAAGGATGAATCAACAGCTATGCCTGATGTATTCTTTCACTCACACAAATGAAAATTAAACATGGTTTAATTTATTTTACACATGCTCAGAAATGTAGGCTAGAATGTAAGGAAATGAAATTTGGGACATCACAATTTATTTCCTGTTCATTAACAATGTCAGGTTTCTAAGAATAAAAAGTTCAAGTCAGTTTTGCATCCTATTCCCTAAAAAGAACTTTTATGACCAAACACAATGTAGTCACTGGATGTGTAAGTTGATCCAAATGATCTCCAAAGCTAAGGGTACCTTGTAATATTGGAACTGAGTGAAGCATCTAAGGATCTTTGAGGACAGGGTTGTGAGTCCTTATTGTAAGAAATATTTCAGCTGTTGATCCTAGAGAACACAAGACATTTGACAAAGAGATGATGCTAGTTTTATGCAATGGGTAGCTGTCCACAAGGATCTAGAATAATCACAGAACCACGGAACCTTAGACATTGGAAGGGACCTGCAGAGATCATCGAGTCCAACGCCCCTTCCAAAGCAGGATTCCCTAGGATAGTTTGCACAGGATCGCATACAGGTAGGTTTTGAAAGTCACCAGAGAAGGAGACTCCACAGCCTCTCTGGGAAACCTGTTCCAGAGCTCTGTCGACCTCACTGTAAAGAAGTTTCTTTTATGTTGAGCTGAAACTTTCTGTGTTCCAGTTTTTAGCTGTTGCTTCTTGTCTTGTTGCTGCTGACCACTGAAAAGAGATTGACCCCAGCCACTTGACACATCGATCAGATCTCCTCCCAGTCTTCTCTTCTCCAGACTAAACATCCCCAGGTTTCTAAGTCTCTTTTCATAGGGGAGGTGCTCAGGTCCCTCAGTCGTCTTCATGGCTCTCTGCTGGACTCTCTCCAGCAGGTCCCTGTCTCTCTTGAACTGGGGAACCCAAAGCTGGACACAGTATTCCAGGTGTGGTCTGACCAGGGCAGAGTAGAGGGGCAGAAGAACCTCCCTAGACCTGCTGGTCACACTTTTCCTGATGCACCTCAGGATGCCATTTGCTCTCTTGGCCACCAGGGCACTTCGCTGGCCCATGCAGAACTTGTTTACCAGGACTCCAAGGTCTTTCTCCATGGAGCTGCTTTCGATCAGGGCAGCCTCCAGACTGTATTGGTGTCTGTGGTTATTCCTCCCCAGGTGCAGGACCCTGCACTTGTCCTTGTATATAATTTGAATTTTTTGTATTTTTCTATTTTAGGACTTTGCTAGTGAATACTTCTCAAATGACTTCACATAGGCTGTTGCCAGCTGAACATGTAGTGAAATATATATATATATATATATACTCCTCACAGATCTGGGATGTGTTCCAAGCCTCATCACTGCTTCACTAGCTGCTAGATTCTAGCACACAAAATATCTGATGAGAGCTGTCACTCTAATGAAGATGCATTAGTTATATTGCAGATTACATCCAACACAGAGAATTGCTAGTGATGCCTCACTGTCATTTTCCAGAGGAAACCAGGAACAGATAGGGGCATTATTTGAAAAACAGAACTCTTTAGATCCCCACTGGTAACATCAAAACATTTGTACGAATATAATCCCATAACCTTTTTAGCAGCTGCCAGAGGTTAGATGGTTGGAAACTGCCCAGCAATAACAGGATATTTTTAAGAATTGTAGCAGATAAGGTCAAACCTCAATGTAGAAAAGTGAGGAAAGAAAGAGAGGTCGAGAAGTGGTATAAAAAACCCTCCCTATTAAACTAGACGTATACATAAGCAACACTAATCTGAATCTGTGTCAGAGATCAATTCTTAGAACAGATTTATTTAGCTGTTATCACAGAGATTTTGATATGCACTTAAACGCTATTTACACGTACATCAAGACCTTTTCACATACAGGGCTGATAAGGAAATAGAATCACAGAGTCACAGAATCATAGAACGGTCTGGATTGGAAGGGACTGACAAAGGTTATCCAGCCCAACTCCCTCTGCAGTAAGCAGGGACATCCTCAGCTAGATCAGGTTGCCCAGAACCCCATGCAGCTTCACCTTGAATATGACCAGGAATGGGACCTCAACCACTTCCTTGGGTAACTTGTTCCAGTGTTCCACTACCCTCATGCTAAAGAACTTGTTCCTAACATCCAATCTAAATTTACTAATCTCTCATTTCAAATCATTGCCCCTTGTCCTATGACTGCAGTCCTTTGTGAATGGGTCTCTCCATCATTCTTGTAGGTTCTTTTAATATACTGCAAGGCTGCTAGGTCTCCCTGGAGCCTTCTCTTCTCCAAGCTAAACAACCCCAACTCCCTCAGTCTGTCTTGGCAGCAGAGATACTCCAACTCCTGATCATTTTCATAGGAACATAAATAAGTCAGATCTGTAAGTTAAAAGTTGGAAGCATGATAGTAGGAAAGCTAAAAGAAATCTCAGCTACCTGAAACAATGCAAACAGGAAAAAGCACTGATCTACACTGAACTACAGCATCTGGGAAGGACTTACATTGGAATAAGTCATGATGGAGTGTATCCCATGGAAGGGACTCCATGCTGGAGCAGACAAAAAGTGTGAGGAGCAACAGAGATGGGACAAGAGGCAATGGATGTAAACTACAGCACAGAAAGTTCCACCTTAACATGAGGAAGAACTTCTTTACTGTAAGGGTCACAGAGCACTGGCATGGGGCGCCCAGAGAAGTTGTGAAGTCTTCTTCTCTGGAGCCTTCCAAGACCTGTCTGGATGTGTTCCTGTGTGACCTCTACTAAGATATGATCCTGCTGTGGCAGGGGGATTGGACTCAAAGATCTCTGGAGGTCCCTTCCAACCGCTAACATCCTGTGATCCTGTGATTGTGGCCTGACTACAATCTTCGTTCCTCATCCCCCTCAGTATGAGGGGAATGAAGAGCAGGGTTGAGGAAGCAAAGTTTTGCTTGGGAAGACGAAGGGAGTGGCAGGCAGTTGTTTTTAGTTTTATTTTTTTCTAACTATCCTACCATATTTTTAATAGCCAATAAATTAGTCAAGTCATTTTCCCCAAACTGAGACTGCTTAGCACATGACAGTCACTGGCAAGTGATCTCCCTGTCTCTTTGTCTTGAAGGACACATTTTTCCATTTATCTTCTCTCTGTTGAAAAGAGGGAGTGGGATTGTTGCTGGGTGGGGATCTGACAGCAAGCCTAGATTAAGTCACCAAACTGATACTTGTTTCCAGTATATAATAAGAAAAAAAAAAACCAAAACCAATTGAAGATATCTCACTCAACTGACATAAAATGAACATGAGAAAAAAATCATTGTGTTGAAGTGAACTGTCCAGTATGAACAGAATGACAGTGTAAGACCCTTTGCAGTGAAAAAGATGTCCTTTGTAACCTGTAACTCTTTTAATGATATTGCAACTTTAATAAACTGTATTTTATGTTTCCATGCTGAAGATTATTTTTTTGTTTATTTATTTACATATCTGTTTTCATTTGTGAGGGTAGGAAATAATATGCTACATGTTGTCAAGGTCCGGAGAACAGAGATTAACAGTATCTTTGTCCAGAGGAGCAAGATTTGTTCTTTTAGATTTCCACGTTGTGAAATTAAGGTGCAAATGAGACCAGATATCACCACAAAACTATTTATTAAAGGATAAAGTTGAACAAAACAGAGGGAGAGAGGGAAGAAGGGAGAGAGAGCAACTGAGAAAAAGAGAGGAGCAGGGAAGGAAGCTAGCAGAGATTATATTACCATCAGCCAAAGATGAGGAGGGGTAAGAGAGAGAGAGATAGATGTGTTTGGCCCAGGGATGTTCTTCTGTGGAGTTGTTCTGCGAGAGTTGTTCCTTGAGTTCTTCTGGTGGAGGTGCCCTGGTGGTGGTGCTCCGGTGGAGGTACTCGTGTGGAGGTGCTCTGGTGGAGGTGCTCTGGTGGAGGTGCACCAGTGGAGGTGCACATCCTTGCAGGCATTGCTAATGTCTTTTTATACAGTTTTTAAAACCATTGTACAGGTGCAGCTCCCCAGGAAATCTTTGCAGGGATCTGGCAGCAGCACCGGGGAGGGCCTCCACCCCCTGCCAGTGCTGTTTACCTGTCCATACCCCAAATACACATAAGTCTTTTCTCTTCCGGGTAGCTGGTTTGAGATGTCCATATCCTGGTCGTTCAAACCAGCCTGGCCACAAAGACACTCTGTCTCTGTTGGTTAGCATCCCTGAGCTCTCAGGCAGGAATCTGGGCTAAGTCCAGAAAGTTCACAAAGGTGCTGTTTGCATCCCTGATCTTTGCCAGGAATCTGGGCAATCTTTAACAAAAGCAATCTTTGTTGATTTGAACAAGGGAGGGACATTCAGACTCTCACACGTGTTCATAGTACATTAGCTGGAAACAAATGAAGGCAATAGATAGAATCACAGAATTATTTAGGTTGGAAAAGTCCTTTAAGCCCATCACCTGCAAACCTAACACTACCAAGTCCCACTAAACCATGCCTCTAAGGGCCACATCTGTATATCTTTAAAATACCTCCTGGATACCTAATATTTTGAGAGAACACAGTTGTATTTATAGCAAATTCACAACATTTTTAAATGGACAGCTGCCTTGGTACAGAATAGAAATTCCAGTTCCTAGCTTCTGTTTCGCAGAAACATACTTCTGCCTTTAATTAAAGGACATATAAACCACAGTGAACATGAATGACAAATTACATTGTATCAATACCAGATAAAAACACAGTGGACATTAACATTTAATTAGGATGACAGAGATTGTAACAGACATATGCTTAGATGGGATAAAACTTCCTGAAACTCTTGTTCTTATCTTCCAAGGCATGTCAGTTAGCCTTTGATTGGCTGTATAAGATGTACATTGACCTAGAAAGTATGCAACCATGGAGCACACAGCAGTCTTTCTGGTAAAACAAGGCATGCTGTGGTCTCATATAAGCCTATCACACCAATTTAGTTTATGTGACAAATTCTGTTATGCTAGATGTCGCTGACTCATATATATTAAGAATTCGTAAGAGCTCGGGAGTTCAGAAGATTCTCCTCTCCTCTCCTCTCCTCTCCTCTCCT